>CM033643.1:68587279-68641147 GCA_019512145.1 Engystomops pustulosus | reverse complement strand
GCGCCATCTAATTCTGTAACACCATACAAATAAAATAAGACATTACTGTAATAATGGTCACATGGAACAATAGGAGCGAGAGCTTACAGGCTATGAGGATGAAGGAGGTGATACAAGAGGTATAAGAGTTTGTATAATGGTCCGGCCATTCTTTAGAAGGGAATGTAGTCAAAATAATTTAATAAAAATGCTGCAGCTTGAACCAGTCATCAGCCGCCATCTTATATACATCTTATATGTCCAAAGTCAATAGGACTGCAGAGAAGCCAGGACGGGGGTGTACCCATAATTGGTTAACCCCTTAACGCTCTGCGCCGTAGCTCTACGGCGCAGAGGTATAAGGAGTGTATGAAGAGGGCACACGGGCTGAGTCCGCTTCATACAAAGGTGGGGGTTTTTGCATTTTGCAGAAAACCCCAACCGCTAATAGCCGCGGTCAGTGCTTGCGGGCGCCGCCATCTTTATTACGATCGCCGCGCCCCCGAACGTCATCGGGGGGCGGCGATCGGTTGCCATGGTAGCCTCGGTTCTTCTTTTGACACGAGGCTACATGGCTTATGCAGATTCGTTACAATGAGCCAGTGGCTCATTGTAATGAATGTGCTGCAAAAATGCCATATATTGCAATACAGAAGTATTGCAGTATATGGTAGGAGCGATCTGACCATCTAGGGTTAATGTACCCTAGATGGTCTAAGAAATAGTTTAAAAAAAACAGGAAAGTAAAATTTGTTACGCACAAAATAAGCCCTCACACAGGTCTGTACACGTAAAAATGAAAAAGTTATGGATTTTTGAAGTTGGAGAGCGAGAAATGAGCAGAAAAACCCTGCGTCCTTAAGGGGTTAAATTAGATACTGTATGTCTTTTTGTACAATTATATAGACTCAAGCGTTTCTTTGCTTTATTCATATTTGAGAAAACAATATGAAAATCTTAACCGGTGGTTTGCCATTGGCCTCATGGTACAGTGACACATTGGGGCTCATTTACTAAGGGCCCGAATAGCTCATTTTCGTCGGGTTCCCCGGAAATTACTGGTTTGCGCTGTTTCGCCCCAGGTTTTGGCGCACGTGAACGGATTGTGTTCCATCGGCGCCGGGTTTAACACGACGGAAAAAATGTGGCATGTAAAAACTAAAAATGTGTCGCTTCACACGCACTTACATGCACCAGGAAGAGGATGGTGAATTCCGGTGGACCTCGGCGCAGCAGCGACACCTAGTGGATATCGGGCGCACGACCTTAGTCCGTGCTGCACATCCATGAGCGAATCTTCCCGTTCCATCACCATCCACAGATGCTCTATTGGAACCATGAGATCTTGTGACTGTGGAGGCCTTTTGAGTACAGTGACCTCATTGTCATGTTCAAGAAACCATCTGAGATGATTCCAGCTTTATGACATGGCGCATTATCCTGCTGAAATAGCCATCAGATGTTGGGTACATTGTGGTCATAAAGGGATGGACATGTCGCAACAATACTCAGGTAGGCTGTGGGTTGCAACGATGCTCAATTGGTACCAAGGGGCCCAAAGAGTGCCAAGAAAATATTCCCCACACCATGACACCACCACCCCAGCCTGAACCGTTGTTTACAAGGCAGATGGATCCATGCTTTCATTTGTTGACGCCAAATTCTGACCCTACCCTCCGAATGTCGCAGCAGAATCAGACTCATCAGACCAGCGCAAACGTTTTTTCCAATCTTCTACTGTCCAATTTCGATGAGCTTGTGCAATTGTAGCCTCAGTTTCCTGTTCTTAGCTGAAAGGAGTGGCACCTGGTGTGGTCTTCTGCTGCTGTAGCCCCATCTGCCTCAAAGTTCGACGTACTGTGCATTCAAGATGCTCTTCTGCCTACCTTTGGTTGTAACGGGTGGCGATTTGAGTCACTGTTGCCTTTCTATCAGCTCGAACCATCTGCCCATTCTCCTCTGACCTCTGGCATTAACAACAGGCATTTCCGCCCACAGAACTGCCGCTCACTGGATGTTTTTTCTTCTTTTTCGGACCATTCTCTGTAAACCCTAGAGATGGTTGTGCGTGAAAATCCCAGTAGATCAGCAATTTCTGAAATCACTCAGACCAGCCCTTCTGGCACCACCAACCATGCCACGTTCAAGGCACTCAAATCACCTTTCTTCCCCCACTATGCTGTGGCTCGTTTGAACTGCAGGAGATTGTCTTGACCATGTCTACATGCCTAAATGCACTGAGTTGCCGCCATGTGATTGGCTGATTAGAAATTAAGTGTTAACGAGCAGTAGGACAGGTGTACCTAATAAAGTGGCCAGTGAGTGTACAGTATCTAATTTAACCAATTATGGGTACTCCCCCCGCCCTGGCTTCTCTGCAGTCCTATTGACTTTGGACATATAAGATGTATATAAGATGCGGCTGATGACTGGTTCAGTCAAGCTGCAACATTTTTATTACATTATTTTGACTAGATTCCCTTCTAAAGAATGGCCGGACCATTATACAAGCTCTTATACCTCTTGTATCACCTCCTTCATCCTCATAGCCTGTAAGCTCTCGCTCCTATTGTTCTATGTGACCATTATTACTAGAGATGAGCGAGCACTAAAATGCTCGGGTACTCGTTATTCGAGACGAACTTTTCCCGATGCTCGAGTGCTCGTCTCGAATAACGAGCCCCATTGAAGTCAATGGGAGACTCGAGCATTTTTCAAGGGGACCAAGCTCTGCACAGGAAGCTTGGCCAAACACCTGGGAACCTCAGAAAAGGATGGAAACACCACGAAATGGACAGGAAACAGCAGGGCAGCAGCAGGATGCCTCTGAGGCTGCTTAATCGCACCATTATGCCAAAATTATGGGCAACAGCATGGCCATGACAGAGTGACAGATGAAGCTAGATAGCATCTAAAACATCCATAATTGACCCTGACACTATAGGGGCGGCATGCAGAGGCAAGCGGCAGCAGGCTAGAGAGTGTCATGGCGACATACCCTAATGGACTCAGGCTTCAAACCAATGGGTGGCAGAGAGGAACCAAAGGAGGTGAGCAAGAAGCGCTCAAATAATATCGGTAACATGATAAAAGTTTGCCAGTATATTTTGTGGATTACACAGCAGGGTGGCGACAAAGTTAACATGGAAGCCATGAAAACAACCCAAAATTCGGCCTGACACAGCTCGTTTGATAGGGGACCATGTATGGAGGCAGTGAACTAGTAGTAAGATTAAAGTGCTGCAGTTAAAACTATGTTAGTTGGATCTTGGCTGGAGCTGGCGCTCCCTGCCGGGCGAGCTTTCGCCAATCCAAGCCCCTGTCTCTAGGCTACTCCCCAAACAGCACTTCTAAGAACCTTTTGTATAAGATCAGTGTAGTAGCGTTCTTATAAGTTTTAGGATATGGCGGGTGAGGGGAATGTAAACAGATGCGCAAGAAGCGCTGAAATAATATCGGTAAATGATAAAAGTTTGCAGTATTTTTTGTGGATTACACAGCAGGTGTGGCGACAAAGTTAACAAGTTTTTGTGGAGAGCCATGAAAACAACCCAAAATTCTGCCTGACAACCTCGTTTGATAAGGGGACCATGTATGCTTACAGTTCATGCCAGTCGCTGCACTGGCTGCCAGTCTCCTTTCGAATAGTTTAAAATAATAACCCTCATCCATAAAGCTCTTGTATAATGCTGTCACCCCCCTAACCTCTCCTCTCTTATCTCAGTCTATCGCCCAACCCGTGCTCTTAGATCCGCCAGTGATCTTAGATTAACCTACTACCCTAGTGCGAACCTCCCACTCGCGTCTCCAGACGTCTCTAGAGCTTGCACCAATTCTATGGAATGCTCTGCCCTGGACTATCAACTAATACCTAACCTCCAAAGTTTCAAACGTGCTCTTAAAAACCCATTTCTTTAGGCAAGCTATAACACTCATTAACTGCATGAAGTTTTAACTCTTCACTACCCGTCCTGTGTCGTCCTCCCATCTTGTTATCCAGCAACCCAACAGGCCCCAGACTTCTCTACAGTCCCATTCACCCTGGACCTGGTATATAAGATGACGTGCTGAGTGGTTCAAGCGACAGCAATTCATTTATTATATTTTGTTCTATTCCCTAGAAATGGCTTGACCATTAAATATTCTTTTACCTCGTGTTACCCCATCATCTTCATAAACCGTAAGCTCTGGCGAGCAGGACCCTCACTCCTGTTGTTCCATACAAATGTTGTGCTCTGTTACATTACATTTGTATTTGTTTCCTATGATTTGTAAGCTCTACGGAATATGATGGCGCTATATAAATAAAGATTATTTTATATTATTAGGGGCATGTGAACTAGTAGTAGATTAAAGGTGCTGCAGTTAAAACTATGTTAGTTGATCTTGGGATGGAGCTGGCGCTCCGCACCAGGCGAGCTTTCGCCAATCCAAGCCCCTGTCTCTAGGCTACTCCCCAAACAGCACTTCTAAGAACCTTTTGTATAAGATCAAGTGTAGTAGCGTTCTTATAAGTTTGGGATATGGGCGGGTGAGGGGAATGTAAACAATGCGCAAGAAGCGCTGAAATATATTGGTAATGATAAAAGTTTTAGTATATTTTGTGGATAACCAGCTGGGTGGCGACAAAGTTAACAACTTTGATGTGGAATCCATGAAAACACCCAAATTTCTGCCTGAACACACCTCGTTTGATAAAGGGACGATGTATGGAGGCAGCTATATGGACGACTTTTGGAGGTAGCAATGGAGACAACGTGTGGAGGCTGCTATGGAGACAATTTAATTTGGATAGTGCCTGTATGTGGCTTCCCAAAATTTTTCAAACCAGAGGAGCAGAGGTGGCCCTCCAGAAAAATAGAATAGATTGAGTGCCTGTATGTGGCACCCCAAATGTTTAAAAACAGAGGACCGAGTCGGTGGCCCTCCAAGAAAATTAAATGCATAAAGTACTATAGCTAGAGCCGTGGGCCCTGTCAAAATAGCCAGTTTCCTCTGTCTTTACTGTACAAAGAGGAGGAGAGAGGAGGAAAATAGGAGGAGGAGGAGTGGATCAATTATTCAGGTTGAGCTTCCTTCAACCTGGTGGAGATTGGAAATTATGAGAAATCCAGGCTTTATTCATCTAATAAGCGTCAGCCTGTCAGCGCTGTCAGTCGACAGGCGTGTACGCTTATCGGTGATGATGTGCCACCAGCGCACTGAAAACCCGCTCGGACAAGACGCTAAGCGGCAGGCAGGCAAGAACCTCCAAGGCGTACAAGCGCCAGTTCGTGCCACATGTCCACTTTGAAACCCAGTAGTTGTAGGAGCTGTGTGATCATTTAGGACGATGTTATGGTCAGCTACGTACTCCCTCACCATCTTTCTGAAGATCAGCCCTACTCTGCCGAGACTGGGACAGGTGACAGTTGTCTTGCTGGGGTGACATAAAGCTGGCAAAAGCCTTGTAAAGCGTACCCTTGCCGTGCTGGACAAGCTGCTGCTCGCCTACTCTCCTCGCTACTTGTCCCGCAAACTAACGCACTCTGCCGCTAGCGCGTCAGAAGGGAAATACTGTTTCAGCTTGTGCACCAGGCCTGCTGGGTATTCATGCATTCTCACACTCCTTTCCTCTGCAGGGATTGAGAGTGAAGATTTTGCTTGTACCGTGGGTCCAGGAGAGTGAACACACCCAGTTAAATTCGGTGCTGGAAATAAATTCTTTGAACGCGAGGTCACGGAATAGGCAGCCTAGCATGAAATCTGCATATGCGCCGAAGTACCAACGCGTAAGAATTCACTCCCCTCACTGGCCTGACTGTCCAGTTCCTCCGCCTCCAACTCCTCCAACTCCTCTTCTTCTGCCCAACACGCTGAACAGTGAAGGACTCAACAATGTCCCCTCTTGTGTCTCGCCAACATTCTCCCCTCTTCCTCCTCATCCTCCTCCACCCCTCCACCTCCTCCGATAATCGCTGAGAACAGACCTAAGGGTGCTTTGGCTATCAACAGGGAATCTTCTTCCCCGTCTCTGTGACGAGCGCAAAGCTTCCGACTTTCATGCTGATCAGAGAGTTTTTTCAACAGGCCAAGCAGCGGGATGGTGAGCTGATGATGGCGGCTATCGCCACTGACCATCTGTGTTGACTCCTCAAAGTTACTCAGCACCTGACAGATATCAGACATCCACGTCACTCCTCATTTAACTTGAGGAGCTGACGGACCTGACTACCAGTTCTGGTGGAAGTTGACATGTGGCAGTCTACAATCGCTCGGCGCTGCTGGTAAACTCTGGATAACATGGTCAGTGTTGATTCCACCTCGGGGGCACGTCGCACACCAGTTCGGTGAGCGGGCAGTTGGAGGGCGGCGCTGCGCTGCCCTGAAGAGTGGCAGCATCTGTGCTGGGACTTCCTGAAATGCCACAATGCGGCCACCTTCGTGAGCAAATCTGACAGATTGGGTATGTCTTGAGGGAAACGCTAGACTATCAAGATAACAAATGGGCCAGCATGGCACATGGGTCTCTGCCGAGTTGCAGAGAGCCCGCCACAGGTTCGGGCCGTTGTCACACACAACCATGCCTGGCTTCAGGTTCAGCGGTGCCAGCCACAAATCAGTCTGCTCCTGATGCCCTGTAATAGCTCTTGGGCGGTGTGCCTTTTATCGCCTAGTGGCTCAGCAGTTTTGAGCACCGCCTGCTGTCGCTTATCGACGGCACTGCTGCTGTGCCTAGAGCTACCGACTGATGGCGCCGTGCCCACGGATGGTAGTTCGGAGGAGGAGTGGAGGAGGGGGTGGGAGGAGAGGAGGCATAGTAGGCCTGAACACCTGGACCGAGTAGGCCCCGCAATCCTCGGCGTCGGCAGTATATGACCAGCCCCAGGTCAGACTCGTCCCCAGCCTCCACCAAGTTAACCCAATGTCAATGTCCGTCAGCGATATATAGTGGCCCTGCCCGGCGCACTCGTCCACGTGTCGTGGTCAGGTGGACCTTGTCAGAAAACGGCGTTGGTCAGGGCACGGGTGATGTTGTCGGACACGTGCTGGTGCAGGGCTGGGGACGCACAGACACAGCGGAAAAGGTAGTGGGCGGCTGGGGACCGAATACCAGGGGCGGGCCGCGCCATGAGGTTGCGAAAGGCCTCGGTCCTACTAGCCTATAGGGCCATCCTCCAGGCTAAGCAATCTGGAGATGTGGACATTAAGGCTTGGGCGTGCGGGTTGGGTTGCACTATATTTGCGTTTCCGCTCCAGCGTCTGGGGTAGAGAGCTGAACGCTGGTGGATGCTGTGGAGGATCGTGGAGGCGACGATGGGGTTTTGTGGGCAGGGTCTGGGCAGGGGGCTGACTATCAGCTGACACGGGGAAGGACAGTGGTGTGCACGCCGGAGGGAACGGGCTTGTTGCCACTGAGTGGGTGTTAAGCATTCATATGCCTGCGCATACTGTGGTAGTGTTAATCTAGTGTGGTGGAACCCCTGCTGATCCTGGTTTGGCAAATGTTGCACACCACAGTCCGGCTCGTCATCCGGTGTTTCCTTAAAGAACCTCCGGACTTCTGACATCTAGCCCTCGCCGCAAGAGCCCTCGCCACGGGAGCTCACTAGTTGACACATTTGGCGCTGATGCACCAGCTCTGCCCTGCCTCTCCGTCTGGCCCCCACCACTGCCTCTTCCACCTGTTCTGGTCGAGGACTCTCCTCCTCCGTCTCAGAAGCACTGTTCACCCGGCCTATCAACCCAGCTTGGTCTGTCACCTCATCATCCTCCTGATCCCTCAGTCTGCTCCCCCCTCGGACTTCCTGCCTGACAACAACTTCCCCCACTGTCTGACACCGTGTCTCCTCTCGTCGGACACCTCTTTACACACTTTCTTCCACTACGTCAGATGTCATCATCACCCACCGACTGCGACTGGTGGAAAACCTGGGCATCGGAAAATTGCTCAGCAGCACACCGACAAGTGGTTTGTGACTGTGGGAAGGGTCCAGAAAACAGTTCCTCAAGATATGCCGGTTCAAATGGCAAATTTTCCGGGGAGGGGGCAGACTGGGGGGGAGGAGGCTGAGGTGCAGGACCTGGAGGAGTGCCGATTTCGGGGACATGGGTGGACTGCGTGGAAGACTGACTGGTGGACAAATTGTCGAAGCATTGTCGGCAATCCACGACATCACCTGTTCGCAGCTATCGTGTTCTGTCGGCCTCAACAGTGCTCTACCACGAGTCCCAGTAACTTCAGACATGAACCTAGGGAGTGTAGCTCTGCGGCGTTCCCCCTGCTCCCCCATCACAGGTGGTGTCTCACCCCGCCCAGGACCACGGCCTCTGACCCTGCGTAGTTGGACGCCCACGTCCCCGCCCTCGTCCTCTACCCCTAGCCCCTCGGGTTAACATTTTTAAAAGAGAGTTTATACTTTAATTTTTTTAAACTTTTTTTGTGTTTTTTTTGTTTTTTTTTTTGTTTTTGAGTTTTTAAAACCAACGATGCTATCCTTTGCTATGGCTATTTTCTAGCCAAGTATGAAGCACACACTACTATGCCAGATGAGATGCCAGAGTTATGAAACAAAAATAACTTAAAATAAAAAGGAAAATGGCAGACTGGTGCCTAATTGAAATCCAACCCCTACAAATTTTCCCACTCGGTCTTTGCAATGGATTGTGCGTCACTAAGCGCAAACACAGCGGTCGCAAGTCTCACTACAAATTGCTCACAATTGGCTAGTAGATGCACACTGCAAGTACAGCCACCAGCAGATCAACCAGAAACAAATATATATAACGCTACTGTAGGCGTAAGTAAGCCGTTTAGATTCTCCATGGCTATTTTCCTAGCCAAGTATGAAAGCACACTACTTATGCCAGATGAGATGACGCAGAGTTATGAAACAAATATAAACGTAAAATAAAAAAAGGAAAAATGGCAGACTGTGCCTAATTGAATTCCAACCACCCCTACTAAATTTTCCCACTTTCGGTCTTTGCAATGGATATGTGCGTCACTAAGCGCAAAACACAGCGGTCGCAAGTCTCACTACAAATTGCTCACAATTTGCTAGTAAGTGCACGGCAGCAAGTACAGCCACCCAGCAGATCAACCAAAATCAAATATATTAACGCTACTGTAGGCGTAAGTAAGCTGTTTGGATTTCTCCTATGGCTATTTTCTAGCCAAGTATGAAAGCACACTACTATGCCAGATGGAGATGACACTGAGTTATTAACAAATAAACGTTAAAATAAAAAGTAAATGGCAGACTGTGCCTATTGAAATCAAAACCCTAATAAATTTTCCCACTTTGGTGTTTGAGGTGGATATGGTGTGTCACTAAGAGCTAAACACAACGGTAGCAAGTCCCCCTGCAAATTCCTCACAATATGGTACTACTGCAAAAAAAAAAAAAAAAGTAGAAACGTTATTGTAGCCCTAAGAAGGGCTGTTGGGTTCTTGGAGAATCACTCCTGCCTAACAGTAAGCTAATAGAACACCCTAAAGCTTTCCCTGACCAGCAGCAGCTCTCTCCCTAGCGGCATCCAGACACAGAATGATCCGAGCAGCGCGGGCAGCGGCTAGTCTATCCCGGGTCACCTTGATCTGGCCAGCCAACCACTGCTATCGACGTGTAAGGGTACCACGTCATTCTGGGTGGAGTGCAGAGTCTCCTGGCTTGTGATTGGCTCTGTTTCTGCCCGCCAAAAAGCAAAAGGGGGAGCTGCCATTTTCTCGAGCGGCGAAGTATTCGTCCAAGCAACACGGTTCGAGTACGCTATGCTCGCGCCGAGCATCAACTCGGACGGCATGTTTCGCTCATCTCAATTATTAGAGTATGTCTTATTTTATTGTATGGTGTTACAGATTAGATGGCCTATATAAATAAAGATTATTATTAATTATACGAGTGGCTCCCCCCCACTTATGGAATAATGAATATGATGCTCCTGCCCATAAGCTGGCTTCTATAAGTGATACACCCCACAAGCTCTTTCAATGTTGGAGTTTGGACTTGAGGATATAGTGCCGATACTGTGTCTCCTAGTTACTCCATCAGTCTTCTCAAGTCTCAAACACCATATAGGTCACAGCCACTATTGACTCTGTCCTGTAGGAGCTTGAAACTACAATTGGAATGTTTGCTTTGAAGTAAGGATAATTGATAACTCAATTTAAAGAGATTTTAAAGAGAACACTTGTTCTGCAAACTTTTCATAAAAGAGAAGGGGGTCCCTTTTTTTCACATCTTTGCAATGGAAGAACCAAGCCACAGACCAACCATCCCTCACAAAAGAAAAATATGTCTGGGCTGCAGTGAGGGACCAGTCAATTAATGCAGTGAGGGGGCCCTGAGGTCTACATAGGGAATAGAGCCATTCAAAGGGGTCTTAAAAGGGGGGTGGAAAGTGGATAGTTTCGGGGTCAGGAGGATGTAAAAGCACAAATATAAATTGGAATTCTAGTGAACATACGGATTCACCAAGGCTGCCCTATGTTTTCTATTACTTAAACGTTCAATGTAAGAAATGACTGTTCTTGTTTTTCATAATGAAAATTTTTATACTACATTTTTCCCCCCTTCTTTCCGTCTCGACAAATCTGCGGCAACTGTGTGATGCCATCATGTCAATATGGACCATAATCTCTGAGGAGCTTCCAGCACCTTGTTGAATCTATGCCACGAAGAATTGAGGCAGTTCTGAAGGCAAAAGGAGGTCCAACCCGTTACTAGCATGGTGTACCTAATAAAGTGGCCAGTGAGTGTATGTCTGTTTGTACAATTATATAGACTCAAGCGTTTCTTTGCTTTATTCATATTTGAGAAAACAATATGAAAATCTTAACTGGTGGTTTGCTATTGGCCTCATGGTACAGTGACACATTGGGACTCATTTACTAAGGGCCTGAATAGCTCATTTTCGTCGGGTTCCCCCGTATATTACTGGTTTGCGCCGTTTCGCCCCGGGTTTTGGCGCACGCAAACGGATTGTGTTCCATCGTCGCCGGGTTTCACACGACGGAAAAAACGTGGCATGTAAAAACTAAAAATGTGTCGTTTCACACGCACTTAAATGCACCAGGAAGAGGATGGTGAATTCTGGCGGACCTCGGCGCAGCAGCGACACCTAGTGGATATCGGGCGCACGACCTTAGTGAATCCCGGCAAGCTCTGAATCAACGTCGGACAACGCGCCGCGGGATCACGAATGGACCGGCTAAGTAAATGAGCCCCAATGTGATTGTATTTTGTTTACAAATGCAATGCAAACCTGGGGCGGGGAATGGCTCAGTCCGATTGCATATTCATTGAATATAGGTAACCAGCACCCCGGAACTTTAAAAAAAAAAAAAAGAATGAATGAAAAAAAGTGATTGTAGAATTACAGCTCCAAGACAAAGTGAATTCTAACAACCCAAACCCCACTGCCAGCCCATAGAATAAAGCCACAATTCAAATTAAATCGTGCAAAAAAAATAAATAAATAAAGCAATATAATCAATATAATATCTACACTGAACTACAGTTCATACAAAAGCCACCGATCAAATTTCCAACATTACAGAATCCATAAGAGAGGCCATTTACTAGATCCGCATACAAAAAAGTCTGAATGGAAAGCATGTTTTTATTCATTATCTCATACACATACTACAAAACGGTCAGTCATTTTGTCTTATAGCACTTCTCTCGCAATAAGCCACACCCTTTTTGCACATTCCCATTAGCCTTGAGGTGCATCTAATAATACCCTAAGCAAGAAGTGGCTGTAGGTTATCTATACACTACTCAGTAACAATAGTAGAACACCTATATATTTGAGGAAACTAAGTATTAGTTAAGTAGGTGGTCATTTGACACTCTGATAATCCTCCATGTTGTACTGTTTCATATGACTGGCATAGTAGTATAAAACCCTATAGAAAAAAACTGGATTCCACAAAAAGAAAAAAAATCATAATTTTATTCAATATCATACTAAAAAATTTGGAACAGACATTCAGAAATAACAGACTGTGCTGGAGGGACTCAACATCCATCCAAGGGACATGGGTACTACCAGGATGGTGTAAAATCACTATTGGAATTCTAGTATTAAAGGCGTATTCTCATCTGTGCACTCACTTCCAGTTTCATAAATCTGCCATTATAAACATTTCTTCAATTAGATGTTATTAAAATAATGTAGCTTTATGATGATAATTTCTCATAAATGTAGTCATATGGTCCCTTAGAAACAAGACTGTGACCTTTGGATACGACCACCTCTGCTGGAGGGATTGCACAAATAAACAAAAAGTTTTTGTATATGAAATGTCCCAGAGTTTACTGCATGTCCCACATCCATCCTATGGTAGTGATCGCTGAATCCAGGTGGTCAGGCAGGACTGGCCACCGCTGCCAGAGTGTGAGGTGGTTGTATCCGAGGAAGCCATCTCGTATCGAAGGGACCATATCACTACATTTATGAGAAATTATCTTCACACAGGAAAATTTTTTCAATAACATCCAACTGAAGAAATATTTACATTTGGCAAATTAATTTAATTAAATGTGATTGCCCAGATGGGAATACACCTTTAAGTTAGACATAGTATAGAGAATCACAGACATATGTACAGGATGGTGTAAAATCACTAATACTGTTCTAGTAATACATTACAGGCAGAGTATGGAGAATACCTAGTGGTAAACCATAGACTTAGTGTATAGATTACCTACAATTAGCTCTACCTTTCCGTGCAAAGTATAGTAATATTACATGTTTAGCGTTTTCCCTCGTCTAAAAACCAATACTATACCATAGCATAATATTACTATACCTTGCACATATGTCTAATTGTAGACATTCTATACACTAGGTCTATGGTTTACCACTAGGTACTCTCCATACTATGCCTGTAATTTATTACTAGAACACTATTAGTGATTGAACACCATCCTGTACATATATCAAAATTGTCTGAGGTAAAACTGGTCCAGTTGCCCATGGAAACCAATCAGAGCTTAGCTTTACTTTTACAAACAGCTGTGGGAAAATGAAAGCTGAGCTCTGATTGGTTGCCATAGGCAACTAGAACAGTTCTGCTTTCGGACAGCTCTGATAAATCCTCCCCATTATGTCTGTGATTCTCTATACCATGTCTAACTTTAAGGGGTATTCTCGTCTGGGCACTCACATTCAGTTTCACTAATCTGCCATATATAAACCATATTTGCCATATTTCTTCAATTAGATGTTATTAAAAAAATGTTCCTGTGTGAAGAAAATTTCTCATAAATGTAGTGATAAGGTCCCTTAGAAACAAGACTGTGTCCCTGGATACGGTCATAGTTTATGAGAACTTTTTGTGGAATCCTGACCTTCTATGGTTTTTATCTATACACTACTGTAGCATCGTTGATTGCAATCCCATATACAATGCAAAAAAACATATTTCTGCTGCAGATTTTTCATCTACAGAATATTAGTGACCTGTCACTTATTGCTGCGGATGGTGGCGCCAAAATCAATCTATGCAATGCCCTTATCCGGGATTTCCAGTCAGCTATCTCCCCATCATCTTAGGACACTGACAACATGGCTCCTTTCTACTGTTGCTCCTTTCTACTCCTTGCTGGAGTAAGATAACAAGATATTTCTGTTTCATATATGACTATGTATGTTACATCCATATAGAATGTGTTGTATTTGTGATGATGTGGTTAATGTCTCTATGAGAGCGGTGAATGTGTATATTAATGCATATATACATGTGGTGATTGTAGATGTATTTATTAGTATTCTATTTTACTCCCCCCAAAAAAACCTGTCTGGCAGAAACCCTCCATGTTCCCAAACAACTTAAAAATACACATGATGCTAAAATATATTTTTAAATAATCTTATTTCCATTGCTGTGGTTTTGTGCCTTGGAGTTGTTAGTTTTGTCCTTTGATGACATATCACAAGATTTTCCATCAGGACATTAAAATAATTTGTTATATATGACTAACCTTTTATGTGCCATCTTAGGTAGGGGGAAAAAATTGTACTGGGCAGAAACTGGAGTTTCCTATGTGAATGTTGTTTGATAAAAAAACATTTCAAGACATTGGGCACTTCATGTCATGTAACAGAGTTCTCTCTCAATGTTCCACACAGCAGCATGTCCTAGCAGTGAGGCCTGTCAATAAGGAACAAGGAGGCAGGACAACGCAACTAATATTTAATATGCAGGACTCACTTGGTTTGTGACTCACATCAGGTGAGTTGGATACAAGTTTACAAACTGTTTTTTTTAACATGGCAGCCATAGAAAGGAAAAATTTAAGGATATGGCCAATGTTTTTTATCATGGTTTTTAATTAAGTATTTATTTTAGGAGGGTTCATTTAGAAGGTAGGTTCTCTTTAATATGTGCAGAACATTTTAGAAAGTGCAGGCAAGATAAAGAATTACTAGTTATTAGTCATGTTCCTGTGTACACATTCCACTTTAATACTTTATTAATTGCAATGTCCATGCAAATGTAACTTTATACATACAGGCAATCCTCGGGTTACGTACAAGATAGGTTCCGTAGGTTTGTTCTTAAGTTGAATTTGTATGCAAGTCGGAACTGTATATTTTATAATTGTAACCCCAGCCAGAAATTTTTTTCGGTCTCTGTGACAACTGGATTATAAAAATGTTGGGTTGTCATAAGAACCAGAATTAACAGTAAAGCTTATTTCCAGACACCTTTTATAACTCCTACAGCTGATTTTTATAACCCAGTGCTAATTACCAACAACCAGAGGTCCGTTTGTAACTAGAGGTTGTCTAAGTCGGATGTTTTTAAGTAGGGGACCACCTGTATATAGAAACTTTTACATTATTTTTACTAGCCAAGATACACTTGGATAAACTTAGCGACACCAACAATATAAACTCATTTACTTTTGACTTTGAGATTGTACACAGTGACCTCTAGTGGTGAATACTTGTACAGAAGTACCGGTTATCATGTATGGCTTAAAGAGAGCCCGTCAGGCAAATTAATCCCATAAACTAAATATATTTTCATAAACTGCCATTAGAAAGCATTACCCCTATCCCCTCATTGTCCCCCTACCTGCCTGTAAACTTAAGCAATGAGGTCCTAAAGCTTTATGCAAATGACCTGTGAGATGTCCAATGAGTTATTATCATATTCAAGCTTGTTCAT
Source organism: Engystomops pustulosus (assembly GCA_019512145.1). Lineage (NCBI taxonomy): Eukaryota > Metazoa > Chordata > Amphibia > Anura > Leptodactylidae > Engystomops > Engystomops pustulosus. The sequence goes on along the minus strand of CM033643.1, from coordinate 68,626,002 downwards.
GAGTGGGAGGCACAGCCACACCCCCAGTGCTTGACTGACAGGCTGTATAATGGTGTGAGGCTGTATAATGGTGTGCTTCCTGGTGCTGGCGCCCCCTGCAGCCTGTGTGTGTATAGGAGAGATACAACAGTTCCAGGCAGCCATGTTATAGCAGAACATCTCAGGTACTTGTGTAGGTGATGTCTGTGTCTCTCACACGTGTATTAGGAGAATGCAGCATGTCAGCAGATAAAGCACAGACACCAGCAATGCTTTACTATACATTACACACAGACATGAGCAGGGGGAGGAGAGGGGGAGGAGTAACAGGGTTGACATCACTGCCTCTGACCATGTGACCAGCCTCATATACATAATAAAGAAAGGATGATTTTACAATGATTAATGTATGAAATAGGACTAGTGACAGAGACCTGATGACAGGTGTCCTTTAACTGATTAACAAGTCGTAAATAACCAAAAGAACAGTATTAAAACCCTGTAGTTTGTTGCGTGCTGGTGCCCTGGTTCCAAACGTAACATACAAGAGCAAGAAGCAACAAACAAGTGCTGTTTTCGTTATTTACTTTGGTGAATATAGAAACCTTCATTAACAAGACAGGATATCTCAGTCTGTAACATTAGACAATACAGGTGACTTCCACCTATGTTTGTTAACTAAATATTAAGTACAATAATTCATGTTAGCCAGTACTATATCTGTACATATGGGAAGGGACAAGTTCGAGGAGTCAGTATAATATCTGGGTAGATTTTAGATGCTGGGCACTGCATACAAGTAATTAGAAAGTAGTCAGAGAAAGGCCGGAGATTAGTCACACTGGCCTGACTAATGTCTCAAATAACCAGTTAATCATCATAAGAAACATTCAGCAGCTGTCAGCCAGACTTGTTATGATGTACTTTGTACCTGGACAATGGGGCATCAATTCAGCCAGGAAAGGAAAGTCAAGCATGAGTATTCTCTGCCCCAGTGACTCTTTACAGGTCATTTGAGAAAAATTCACATAAGGCCTATTGCACATGCAACATCCCCCATCGGGGCCTAGCCTTTTTCTTGGGGCCTGGAGGCAGCGGGGGCCCAGAATACCAGAGTGGTTTGCGGTTGCGGCCTAGGCACACTGTGGTCACGGTGCTTGGTATGAGGACCAGAGCGCTGTCCTACCACCTGGCAGGTCTCCGGCAGGTGATGTGTGCAAGAAATTAAATGAGGGAGAGGCGGATGTACTGGTTCTCCTTGGTGCAACCCCTTAGTGTCCATAGTATAAGTCCCTGGGTAGTGGATGGGGCGCCCTTGGTGTAACAACCGTACTTAGGGAACAGATGGAGGCAACGTTGTGCAAAAATAACTCACGGTTCTTTATTCAATCAACTGCAGGCAACGGGCCAAACAATCTTGTACAGATGCCAGATTATTGGAGAGTATGGATTACTGAGAGTGGTCATGGAGAGTGATCCTCAGGAGTAGTTCACCAGCCTGGTAGTAGGTGCAGGCTGGGAGGTAGCTGTGTCCAGATATGGAAGCTGCAGCTTTAATCCTAGGTATTCTGTGTGTGGCACTGAAGGTGTGACACACGATCTCTGGTCACTCAGTGTTGTAGAAGATGTCTGCTCTCTAGGGGAGCTGGACTTAAAAGCTTCTCATGAGGTGAGAGCTCAGCACTCAGCAACGATGCACTCAGCAGAGATGCTCCTCAGGAGCTAGGTTCCAATTCATATTTATGAGGTGGATTGTTAATTCCCTGGCTGATGCTCCTTCTTATGGGTACCGGTCAGAGCTGACCCCCAATACATTGAATATTTGCCTTTGTTTTTCTTTGTTGTTATTCTACGCTAACTGCTGTGGCATTTTCACAGATTGAACCGACAAGGATTTTAAGTACAGGGGACGTTCATGGCAAAATAGATTGGATCAAGCGTTTCAGGATGAGTCGGGCGAGGTGGGCACCGGCACAAGAGCTGACATTTTATCACACAAGAGCAAACTTAAAACTCTACCACATCGCAGATTAAAGCTATGGTGGAATCCTGCATTTCTTGAACAATATTTGGCCAAAAGCCTCAGGGGTTCTTGTCCACCAGGTAAGGCCTCTTCCACACTAGCGTTGCGTTTCACGTCAGGGTGCAATGCGTGAAAAACTGACGTTTTTGCCTGCGTTTTTGTTCCATTTTTCCTTGGAGTAATTAGCGTTTTTGCGTTTTTCACGCGCGTGTTGTTAGCGTTTTTTTGCGTTTTCGGCGCATTTTTCACGCGCGATTCAATGGGACACTCGAGCATTTTTCAAAGGGACCATGGTTTGGGATTAAAATGTGTTATTTAATTGAAAAATAATGTCTTCTGATAAATTGCAAACATCTGCGATCTATTCTTCGCTGTTCCGCGCGTATATTATCTCCCGACAAGTTAGCAGATGTGAAGAACAGTGAAGAATAGAATAAAATCATTGTACACAGTGAACACAGTGAACACAGGATCATTTAAGATAAAAACACAGTGCAGAACACAGTGCAGAATAGATTACAGATGTTCGGCACATCTGCTTACTTGTCGGGAGATACGCGCGGAACGGCGCGAACAAAATAGCATGTGAAGAACAATATATATATGTGTGAAGAACACATTGCAGATGTTTAAATACATCTGCAATGTGTTCTTCACACATATACTATGTTTCTTCACATGCTATTTTGTTCGCGCTGTTCCGCGCGTATCTCCCGACAAGTAAGCAATGTGCCGAACATCTGTAATCTATTCTGCACTGTGTTCTGCACTGTGTTTTTATCTTAAATGATCCTGTGTTCACTGTGTTCACTGTGTACAATGATTTTATTCTATTCTTCACATCTGCTAACCCCTTTCCTCACTCACTAACTCACTACACTCTGGCAGGGAGCTGAGCTCTCCTGCTCTTGTCTGGTGTGCTGGCTGCACAGACTCCTCTGAATCTCTAATCTGTCTGTTCAGACTCTCTGGTCTGACTGACTGCTTCTTCTTTCTGAGAGAGAACTGACTTCTAGAAGTTTCCTGACCAGGGGTTTTGTTACTCCCACTGGTCAGGTTGGTGGCTACTCCTCCCAATTACATCTCAGCTTACAGACAATAAGGTTATAACCATGTGATTGGCTGCTGGAATTACCTCACAGAAAACAATTAACTCCTGCCTTACCAGGCAGGTCTTCCACTGCAGTGTTCATTTGTGTTTGGTGGTGAACTTGCTGTGGGTGTGATCACCCTTCACAGGCTGCAAGCTACATGGTGGGACGTATTCGCAACACCACTCTGCCTTGCATCGGTGAGGGTGTTGCACATGGCCTTATTTTATGCTATTAGTATTATGTTACCATGCAAAACATGGAGTGATTGAGTGTGAGATATATATAATATATATATATATATTTATATTATATATTGGGAACCTAATGCATATATACATTTTATTTTTTGAATAGCAATTCATCCTTTTATACATGTATGAATATTTGTCCATTTACACATGTAACATGCTCATATCTTTCAAGTCATTAGTCTCTTGGGGTGACTCTGGTGTACTGATTTAAATTATGCAATATGTTTTAAAGTAACTATTTTGACAAAGGTAACCTCCTACGTGTTTAAATAAGTGCACATCATGACTAAGGCCCCGCAGGCTGTATCCTCTGTATTTTTTGTGGATTTTACTGACCTCTGAAAAGTGGAGGCTTTCTGCTTTTGTTTATGAATCTCTGGAGGTCTCTGGACATGCTTTAAACAGGAAGAAGGTATAGGGATGAGTGGTGGGCTGGCCGCATGACCTTTTTTTGCTTATATATCGGCAGAGGTATGATGGTAGATGAATATAGAGAGCAATGCACTGCAACCTTGTACAGCTCATCTAATGAAAATTAAAAAAACATGGACATTCTATGTATGCCACTGTAATAATAATAATTCTTTATTTATATAGCGCACACAGATTACGCAGCGCTGCACAAGCATGTCAAATTGGTCCCGTCCCCAAGGGCTCACAATCTAAACAACCTAACATAATGTTTTGAAGTGGTGGGAGGAACCGGAGTACCGAGGGAACCCAAAAAGTAAGGGGACTTGTAGGAGAACAAATTAACGTGAAAGCACGAGAACAAAGAGGAAAAGAAGGGAGGAAAAAAAAAAGGGCGATAAAGGAGGATTGCGCTAGACTGAGGGGTGTAGAAGGGAAAGGGCTAGTGCTCGTTTAGGTGAGGGGAGTAAGTAGAGTCGAAAGTAGGAAAGTATGGGAGGCATGAAGAGTAGTAGCGAAGTAGATAATCTCGAGCCAATGGAAGAGGAATGCTATAACCAAAAGAAGGATGAAACAGAGGTGAGATGAAGTCGGAGAGCAGAGGGAGGAGCGAGAGGGAAGTTCGCATGGGGAAAAGGGGAAGGAATGGTAGGGCAAGGCAGGAGGGTTGGACAATAGGTGAAACAACGTAGGGAGATATGGAGGGAAGGAGGTGAGAAGAAAAGATGAGGCCAAAAGAGGCAGCGTAGGGGAGAGGAAGGGGCTTACAGAAAGAAAAGAGGTTGGGTGAAAATAAACGAAAAGAAGGTTGGAGCGAAAAAAGGAGGGAAAGAGGGGCGGGGAGTAGAGAGATAATGAGAGAGGATGTGTGAAAGGGGTGGGGGGGGAACAGGTATGGGCTGGGAAGAAGGGGGGGGGGGGTGGGAAAGAACCCTATTGGGATGGGGGAAATAAAAAGAGCGAAAGTATTAATGGCGCAGGAATAGAGAAGAAGAGAGAGATGGTAGAAAGAAAAGGGGAAGAGAGAGGAAAGATATATGGCGGGGAGAAGGGGTGCATAGGAGCCCAAGCAGAACCGCGAAGAGGGGTGGTAATGGTACCTGAGTATCAATCAAACATCGACTAACCGGAAGGGGGGAGGAGTCAGAAGACGGGACGGGCGAGGAGCAAGAGGAGAAGAGAGGAGGAAAAAAAAAAAGAAAATACAGGATCCGGAGAAACCCACGCAAACACGGAGGAACATACAAACTCTTTGCAGATGTTGACTGGGTGGGATTCGAACCCAGGACCCCAGTGCTGCAAGGCAGATGTGCTACTCACTCAGCCACCGTGCCGCCCTACTGTCAGAACACCATTAATCTCATGGTGCTGCACATTCGATAAGGGGTTCACATACTTACACCAAGATTAACAAACAAGAGGTAATTTAAAAAAATATATATATATATTATATATACTAGTGTAAGTGGAAATTGGACCCTGCACACAATTTATATGGTTGTGTTGTCAATTTCTGGTCTGGATGAATACCTATGGCAGATGGAGAAGTTTTACTGGTAGTAGACTGTCCTAGTGATACCCTAGGGCAGTGATGGCGAACCTATGGCACTGGTGCCAGAGGTGGCACTCGGTGCCCTTTCTGTGGGCATCAGGCCATCACCAGAGATGACTCCAGGTATCTTCCTGCAGTCCCAGACAGCCCAGGACTTGCTGGCACAGAGCTATTGTTAAAGTGACAGCTCTACCTGACGATTTTCTCTTTATTGGTGTCCTCAGAGTGCTGGTATCATGAACTGTGACAGAGAAGGGAGTATAAATCACAAATTAAATTTCTGTGTTGGCACTTTGCGATAAATAAGTGGTCTTTGTTGTAGTTTGGGCACTCAGTCTTAAAAGGTTTGCCATCACTGCCCTAGGGGGTTCTGGGCACCAGTTTTCTTATGTTTTTCAAGGTTCTGTTTGCTGAAAAAATGCACTTTATAAAAATATGCTAATGAGCCAGAGGCTCTGTTCGCTCATCAAGTATTCACGACCCCGTAATCAAAATTCATGTTCTGTCCCCTCCACTAGCGCAGCAGAAAAACTGGTGATGTTACCCGACTGTCTGCAAGTCTCGAGCATGCACAATTTACTTGCGCAGCCGGATGGAGACCACTGTGGTTGTGCAAGGAAACCTGGCTAGTGTACAACCGACTGCACAAGCGAACTGTTACTGTGCATGCGCGGGACTTGCAGACAGCCGGGTGATGTCACCCGCTGTCTGCTGCACTAGCGGTAGGTGTGGAACATGAATTTTGATTAAGAGGGTGTAATAATTTATTAGCGGCTGGGGACTGAAGGCGATTGGGTTGAAGCAGGCTGAGCGCCTCCAATTCATTAGCATATTTTATAAAATGGATTTCTCTGTCTAACGAAGCTTGCAGGAGTAGGAAAAACACTGCCAATACCTCCTAAGCTAATGATCATGACAGGGGGGGGGGGGCAGTCTACCACCAGTAAATCTGGTGATAGTTGTCCTTTAATGTTTGCTCCATGAAAAAAAAAATTCAACTCTGGAATATCCCTTTAATTCAAAATTAATCATCAGCCCAATGAGCATATGCATGGTTTTAAAAATTAAGTAAAATAGAGAGAAGGACCACTACCTCTAGGGTCAGTAGTATAAGATCATCAGAAGAGCTGGATGGGGAATTTGTGGAGTGTCTGACAATAGGAGGAGGATACCATTCAGGTCAAGGTATTGTGGTGCTCCTTATGATAAATAGCCGGGTTAGTCTGACCATCCCCAGGTAGTCTCACTGCTCCAATATCATTCTGAATATCAAGAAACATTGTGTTAGAAGATGAGGTCCCAGTTCACATCTCCATTATTTGTTATTCGCATGGGTGGGGTGGAAGATATTAGCTAATTTACAACTATATATCTAAAAGTTTTGCACCACTTCATAAAATGTAAAGAAAGCCCCTGGTTCAGACCCCTCTATTACCTCCCCAGCTGCCATTCCATAGACTACACACTATAATGATGTATTAGATTTAAAGGGGGATGTCCAGTTTATTAATGTTTTATCATATGGCTGAAGGGAGTTTAAAAATAATGTAGAGCTTTTACTGACCTCTTTCCAGGCTCCCATTAAACGTTGTGCTTCCTGTCACTGCCGAGACCGGCAGTGCCATACTGAGTACAGCTGCACGCCTGCTACAGCATTAGTATCAGTGCTGTAACAAGCATGTGGCTGTGGCAGGACTTGGCAATGGTGGGTGGGCTACACGCGTGAACAGGAGCATGAAGAGAGGAAGATTATAGATGTAGTTGGAGGGAACCACAGGATGGATCATCAGCCTGGATGCAAAAGGTAGACTGGGAGATAACTGTGTCCTAGTCGGACGCTTCAGCTTGTCCTGGATTGCTTCAGGTATCACCCTTGAAGGTAGGATGATACCCCTTTCCTCACTCACTAACTCACTACACTCAGGCAGGGAGCTGAGCTCTCCTGCTCTTGTCTGGTGTGCTGGCTGCACAGACTCCTCTGAGTCTCTAATCTGTCTGTTCAGACTCTCTGGTCTGACTGACTGCTTCTTCTTCTGAGAGAGAACTGACTTCTAGAAGTTTCCTGACCAGGGGTTTTGTTACTCCCACTGGTCAGGTGGTGGCTACTCCTCCAATTACATCTCAGCTTACAGACATAAGGTATAACACATGTGATTGGCTGCTGGAATTACCTCACAGAAAACAATTAACTCCTGCCTTACCAGGCAGGTTCTTCCACTGCAGTGTTCATTTGTGTTATGTGGTGACCTGCTGTGGGGTTGATCAGACCCTTCACAGGCTGCAAGCTACATGGTGGGACGTATTCGCAACAACCACTCTGCCTTGCATCGGTGAGGGTGTTGCACATGGCCTTATTTTATGCTATTAGTATTATGTTACCATGCAAAACATGGAGTGAGTGAGTGTGAGATATATATATATATATATATATATATATTTATATTATATATATGGGAACCTAATGCATATATACATTTTATTTTTTGAATAGCAATTCATCCTTTTATACATGTATGAATATTTGTCCATTTACACATGTAACATGCTCATATCTTTCAAGTCATTAGTCTCTTGGGGTGACTCTGGTGTACTGATTTAAATTATGCAATATGTTTTAAAGTAACTATTTTGACAGATACATATATATAACTGTGTACAGGACAGTACTGGGGTCTCTGTGTCAGAGTTGCATGTTCCCCCTGGATGACCCCAGCATCCATAGCGCTGCCAAGGCTTCATCTCATCCATTTCCTAATTAAATATCTCCGTTCTTTTCTCAGTTTGTGACTTGGTCCGGGATCAATTCTCCACATTTACATAAATCTCTTTGTGTCCTGGGGATCAGTGTGCGGAGTGTAATCTCTCTCAGACTCTTGTATGTCATGTATTATGAGGTAAATCACGAGGCTTTATGCTCCTGTCAAATCATAGCAGACTGACACTGATAACCGGTGGAGGACGGAGATCAGACCCCTCAGGGGAACGACCGATAATGGGCTTTTCACAAGAAAGTTTTGCGTTGGGGGGTAAATTAAATTTACTGAAACCAACTTCCTAATAATCTATGAAACTATCATCTATCTATCTCATAGAAATTGAGCGATCTGTGTTAGATAAGATAAGAGATAGAAAAGAGTTGCAGAGATTCCTAAAGATAAGGGGTGCGCCCTGGAGGAGAATTGAGCTTCATGCCTCAGGCGGCACCACCTACATCCAGATGGGGGGGAGGCAACATCAGGGATGCAGTCACCTTCTACAAAGCAGGACCCGTCACTTAAAAATAGTGATAATACATATCTACTGAATGGGGCATAGTGGGCGCCATTCCATAGCTCTTCTCGGGCAATGGAGAGTTTAGGTTCACCCCTGCTAAATTTTATACATCACAAAATAAGAAATAAGTAACCCTACCTTATTGTTCATCGGAGGCCTCCCTCTTGTGCCGGCCATTTGTTGAAAGTTTCTTGGGGGCCGTGTGCTGCCATGTGTAAGGTAATTGGCAACTTTTTCTTTGGCCCTCTGTGATCCTCTTCTGAGGGTTTCCGTCCAAGGCCTATGCATGGATTTATTAGACGACCATGTTCCTTGCGCCTCACGGGAATACCCCGCGTGCTGCCGAGGCCAGGGCCGATTCCTTAGACTGCCGCGACCTCGAAAGTTTTCCATCTGATGCATTTGAGGCATGACCACAGCATATCTTCCATTACCATCTTCAAAATCACCCTCGTAGTATTCTGATGGATGTTTTGGTGGACCTTGCCACATGTTGGGATCCCGCGGAGGTGGATGTCTAGGGTATGAATGGTTGGCACCAGCCAAAGTTGGAGATCCACGAAATTTTAGATGTATACTAGATCTTCCATTCAGAGATCCCTGGTTTGCTTGGTTTAATGAGTCAGACATAAATCCACCTAATGACTGCAACCCTGGTTGAGGAGAGGGAGGTCTTGATTGGCCTATGTTTCCGGGATAAGGCATTGGATTCCGTTTTGGTGACTGGTTGGATACGCTCCTCATGTCGTCGTGGGGATGTCTAAGATTTTGAGGAGATGGAGGTTTAAATGTAGCTGCTCCGAGTTCTCCTTTCATAGAAAACGATGGAGACTTGGGTCTCTGAATTTGGTTACCTGCCATCTGACCCAATTTTTTTGCAAATTGATTTGAAGGAACTTTTCCTGGGAGACGGTTGACTGCCGGAGGCTCTTCTCTGCGTAGCATCTGTTGTGATGGAGGGGGGCCTTGAGACATTCCTACAAGTGGCTGTCCAACTCGCTTCCAGAATGGATTTTTAGAACTAGGTGCTGGGTCAGGTGGTGGCATCATTAAGTCCTCATTGATGTCTCTATTTTTCATATGACTGCTTCCTTGTCTGTTTATAAGTTGGGAAACTGGACCTTGGGATGACCGACTCAAAGTTCCTCTCATGCTACCAGGTCTGCCCATGTCTGGTGAACGTCTTGGATCTGAAAATGAGACAGAATGTGCAGAAGATGTGCTTGGTGTATACAAACCATGTTCATGTCTTTGTGGTGCAGGACTTGGTGGAACTGACTTCTGAACTCCTCTCATACTGTTATGTCTTGTCATCATTGGGGACCTCGGAGGATCAAAGGAAGGAGGGAATTGTGAAGAACTTTCTTGAAATTCCCTACCCATAGAAGGATCACTCCCTTGCCTTGAAGTGCTTGATAAAGGGGTGGGTGGATACAGACTGGAAGAACCTCTTATGCTGTCATATCTGTTCGGTACTGGTGACTTTCTCTGTTGCGATGGTGAACTAGACGCTGCTCCATACCTATTTTGTGGCCTCGGAGACATTTGAGGTGGTAGACTAATGTTATCTCCTCCATAAGGTGGCATCTGGGACATCGGTTGCTTCTTTGGTGATGGTTGTTGTGGTTTCATATCGCCAGTGCGTCTTAGATTTTTCATAAATGGGTTTAGTGTAAGTGGTTTGATTTCTCCTCTCGACTCCGTTTCATTCCCCCACATTTGCGTCGAACCTCCTTGATGATCATTTACATTCCCATCCATTCTTCTTGCCATTCGTGGGGATTTTTGTTGTGCAATTTGATTCCCTGGATGAAAATTGGAACTTTCAAAAGTTTTCCTTGTTGACATTGGTGATGGAGACATTCGCATGTCTGTTTTTGCAAAAGTATCAATTCTTTGGGACACTGGGCTCCCCATAGGTGGTGGAGGTCCACTTCTCGAATTCATTGATGGTTGTAAAGTTGGAGGACTACTATGAATATTTCGAATGCTGTTTCCTCTCTTCATGGTTGGCAGTGGTGATGACCGTACATCAACAGACGGAGTATTTACATTGCCTGGATTGGAAGACCAATGTGTCATCCTTGTAGGTGAAGGCGACCTAGGACGTTGTGTTCTGTCCAACTGAGGGGTAGACAATATTCCTTTTTGTCTGAAAGAGGAACGAACCTCAGACAGCCTGTGTGCATTTTGATTTTGGGAGGCAGTATTAGATTTATTTAAACCAAATGCATTCATAGTAGGCTTTGGAGAAACTGGCCTCTGTCTAGTGGAAAGGTTAGGAGATGGTGGCATAGAAATCTCTTTAGCTTGGTTACCAAATTTTTGGACAGTAGAGGGCGATGAGGGGAATATTGGTTTGGAGTGCGGTAAAGTAGGGCTTCCACCAGAAGAAGAATGATTTGTTCTTCTTAATACATTTGTTGACTCCATGCCAGCCAATTTATGGCCAAAGCGCTTGTGGTATGGTAAAGGAGAACTCTGCTCATCTGCCAGATCATTCCTCAAGGACTCTAACTGTTGTGCGGAGGGGTTTTTGCCAGTCTGATTATTACGGTGTTGACTTGGAGTACGTTTTAGGGAAGGAGGTGGAGACATTGGCCTTTCAAATGTTGTCTCTTCGAAGGGATTTCTCGGTGGTGGGGAAAAAGGTCTCCTTTGAAACTGCGGTTCATTACGTTTTAAGATTGGTTTAGGGGAAAGTGACTTTTTCATAAATTGTCCTAAAGGACTACCAAAGGCTCTTGGAGAGTAATCTTGTAAATCTGGTTCTTGGTAATTTTCTTGAAAGTGGGATGTATGCATTTTCTTTCCAATGGGTTTTGTAGACAACAGCTTTTGTACTCCTCTTGCATGTGGCTGGCTAAAATTTCTTTGAAACGATTTTGCAAAAAGAGATTTAGCCCCAAGTGTTCTTGGATTTCTAAGCTGCTGTGGAAGTAATGGCTCGTCTTCTCCATCTTCTTCTTCATCTTCATCAAAATCGGTAAATGATATATGTGGAGATGGAGGTAGTGGGACATCTAATCTCTCTCTCCCAAAAAGTTTTACTTGTGGTCTTGGGAACAGTTTATATTTCCTACCTCGGGGTATTGTGGAAGCATCTTCTATCTGGTCTTCAGGCTCATAATAAGGATGGTTACTTTGTCCCATTGCTTCAGGGTGATCATGTTCTATGATATCATCTAAAGGTTGGGCATATGGGTTCATTGGTTCTGCATATGGGGATACCATGTAGCCATTGTTGTTCATTGCCCCCAGGTAGTCATTATAGCCATCTGTTTCTTCCATGTCTGAATAAGGAGGGTGTCCTTCAGAATAACCAAATTCATTCTCACTTTCTGGGGGATCATATGGATTCATTGGATCCTGAGAATAACCCATTTCCTCCCCACCATAGCCATATGATGAATATGCACTTTGAGGATTATGAACATCTACTTCATATTGAAAATACGAGTTCTGGCTCTTAAGCAGGTGATTGCCTTCATCATAATACTCCATGTTATCTTGATATGACGTGTAGTCATCTTCCATAGGATATCCAGAATAATCATCATACTCCTCATCTGCTCCAGCATATCCTGGAAATTGACCAATATGTGCAAATGGATATTCCTCATCGTAATACCCATCCTGATCAAACCCGTATTCTTCATTGTCGTAGTTGTAATACTCCATGGATGGGTCATCGTGTCTTCCAGGCCCATGTTGCAAGTATCTTTGCGTCGGGAATCTTTGGTGTCGGTAGGCTTCAAAGTTCTTTGGATGTCCATAGACATCTTCATTTTGGCCATAGAACCTGTAAGCACCTGGAAAACGTTTCATATTTGTCCTGTATCTGTTAAGTTCCTCCTGTGAAGGGAATGGCAACTTTTGCGCTCCCATCCTAGTAAGCCATGCATCCTGTATGGCTCGTTCATTATGGAAGTATCTACTTTTCCTGGAGAGAAATCTTCTGGTCAACCAACTAGCAGCTGCGGACACCTTAGTAAGCACTTTAGCTCTCGGTTTGAATTTATCTTTTGCTTTTTTTCGGCTAAAGAACCCCCCGAACCCTCCGAACAGCTTCCCTGGCCCTTTCTTTTCTGGCGCATCTGCTTTTGGAGCATTACCTCCTAATCTTATAAGTAGAAACGATGGTTTTTGTCTTGTTCCATCAGTTGCTGCAGCAGCTTTTGGCAACGGTTTCTTTGCACTTTTTTTCCGTAAGCCCACCATCAGCTTAGATGTTTTTTTCAACATGTCTGCGGACTTTTTTTTCTTATCAAGTAGCGACGAAGCCGCAAACTTTCTTCTTAAGCCCAGAAATAGTTTTGATGCTGTTTTGAAGTGACCTTTCTTAGACCTCCGAGGTTTCAGCTGGCCAAATTTCATAAAAAGTTTAGATGTCGCCTTCAGGCTCCTCTTTTTTTTAGGAGGAGGAGCTGCTGCTCTTTTGGCCAGTCCAGCCATGGCTTTAGTTGCCCCTTTTAGCTGAGCTCTTGCTAAGTCCTTTTTTGGTCCCTTGGGCACAGGTTCTTCAGGTTCCTCTTCTGGATCTTTCCTAACTTTGCCTTTGTTCATCCCAGCTACTGCTTTAGAAGCCCCTTTTAGGGCTGCGACTCCTTTCTCTCTACCTCTCCTACCTCTTGCTGCTGGTACAACATCTTCCTCCTCTTCTTCTTCTTCATTTTTGCTTTCTTCACTCTTTCCACGTTCTACCTCAGATACTTCCTCCTCTTCCTCCTCACTTATTTCCTTTTTCGCTTTCTTCCCTGCCTTCGGATCAGCTTTTTCTTTTCCTTTCCCCTTTCCCCCTTTCTTGTCATCTTTGCTTTTGGGGTCAGGCTTTGAGGGTGGTGCCCTTCCTCCTGCCCCTTTCTTGGCTGGTTTCGCATCACCTTTTTTGCCTCCCATGACGATAACTTTCCAAGCTCATGCTAATGTTCCTCGCTTGATACTAAGTGGTGGAACTTCTCTGCCGTCTCTGAGATTGTACCCCGAGGTACACTGTATACGCCAGAAGCAAATCGCAGATCTACAACTCTACGAGATGAAATGCTCATGCTGTTAGGTGATACGGAGAGCGCAATTAAATAGCAACCAATGTCTTTGCCTTAATTAAGAAAAATTACACTGTGCTTCTAGGCGTCTCTGAGAGCGATGCACGATGCTCATGAATACCAAGCTCATTGCAGACAACATCTTCAGTTACCTTGCTCGGGTTGTGGTACGGTGACCCAAACCCCCATCCTGGGGTCACAACGTCCGTTCTCTGTAGGAATCTGCCAAGTTCTTCTCCGGTTTTTCTTTAGAAAGTCATATTCCAAGCAAAGAGCAAGGTCCATGTAAGTTCATCCTTCTTAATGGAGACTTAAGAAATCCAGAGACTCTCAGTATAAGTCCAGGGAGATTCCAGTTACATTGTCATCGAGCCGTAGTGACGCTTCTGCACAGCACTGAGAAGTAGGAAGCCAAGATATAGTGGCCGTTCTCTTGTGCTGTAACACTATATTCTTGGCTCAGTTTAATATGAATAATGCAAGTAGCCTGTACCATTCCCACTTTACCACCCTGAGACTTTTCCAACGAAAGGACTTAAGTGTTAAGATGCAAGAACTCAGATTGAGCTGGGGTGGGGGGTTAGACAGTGCTAACATATGTCCACTTATTAACCCTTGAGCAGGAGGCGCAGTATGGCAACTAACAGCACGCAGTAAGAGGAGATATCTAGCAGATATAACATACAATTGCAATGTTGTGGACCAAATTTGGGAAAATATCCAGTGATTATCTATTTCCTTCAGGGACTGAACACGTTTTAGGCTGCTTTCACCCTGGCACAATGGTAACAGTCGCAAAGGATTTGCAATAGACACATTGTATAAATGTTATCAGTATATTATTAATATGGCAACATTTTTAGCATTTGCAAATTTATACAGTTTGCAACTATATAAGACCAAAGACATAAAGAGTGAGTTTATAGGGTAATTTGTGTTTTTGAATACAAAGGTTACAACAAATATACTGAAATATAATATTTTTAAACATATGTGACTTAAAGATGAGCAAATTTCCCAAAATTGGTTTTGGTTCTAACTTCTAAGTCCTGGAACAGTGACTGTGGTAACCTTCTTATATTTGTTATCCATGGCCTCCTTACCTCTTAAATCAACTCTGAAAATTATGCTAATGAGTCTGGAGGGCTCTGGGCACCTCTCCGTGCTCTGGCCTCACAGGCTGTTACATTGTTTCCCCCTCCGTCTTCTCTCTCAGAAATTCCCTCTTCCTGCTGTAATCTCACTGCAACAGAGAAAGTTTCAGCACGCAGTGTTACAGCTACAGCACTGAGGGGCTCTGGTAACACCCTGCAGAACTCTTCTGGCTCATAAGCTTTACTGTTAAAGTTGATTTTAGAAGAAAGGAGGCCATGGATAATGCATATAAGAAGATTACCACAGTCATGGTTCCTGGATCTATGTGTAAGTGTAATAATAATAATTCTTTATTTATATAGCGCACACAGATTACGCAGCGCTGCACAAGCATGTCAAATTGGTCCCTGTCCCCACGGGGCTCACAATCTAAACAACCTAACAGTATGTTTTTGAATTGTGGGAGGAAACCGGAGGACCCGGAGGAAACCCACGCAAACACGGAGAGAACATACAAACTCTTTGCAGATGTTGACCTGGGTGGGATTCGAACCCAGGACCCCAGTGCTGCAAGGCAGAAGTGCTACTCACTCAGCCACCGTGCTGCCCTAGTTTTGTACCTAGTTTATCATGAAGGATTTTGATGGTACATTCCTTTAAGCCTCTGACCGACTTAAAGTTTAAAGATCTAAGGTAGAGTTAAGGGAAAACATAACAGAAATATGGACCTCTCATCTCTTCTCACATGTGGTCATCAGCTACTGGGACAGATCTGTGTAAGTGTATAAATCTATATATCAGTACATACATGTGCGTAAGGATGTGTAAATGTGTGAGTATACAAATAAGAATATTTTCTTATGGGGGTAGGAGGATCTCTATGGGGCAATGCCTCTCCTAGTTAGGCTCCTGATCCCCTGGTAGGGGGATCAAGACCCCTTATAGCTGGCTGTGGTTGAAGACCAGGAATAACCATGATCCCTGACTGGGTTAGAATTGCAGGATGCTAAATAGGGGGTCTGGGCCTGGTATAGCAATCCATGGCTGGGGTCCTTGAAATGGTAGATGGTTGGCTGTCTAGAGGCCTGGAGCTCAAAAATATTTTTTAAAAATAAAAATTTGAATTGGCTCACTCATCAATATATATATCAAGAAATATAAACATGTACAGTATATAGTATGGCCACAATGTGCTGTAATAACACGATCGCCCAACGCTACAAACCTCAGGAGAGTATCATACACATCTTTAATTTTTCTAATACCCTCTTAATAATTTTCTGTCCCTGGGGACATGTGAAAAATTCATGACACCCTTGGATTCAAGTCTCGTTCAATTCATACAACTTTAATCAGAGATGTTTCCAAATTTGTCTTTTGTTTTGTTTGAGAAGATCGATTTCTCATCTCGACGGGAAATATATTGTTAAAGACGTCTGAGAGAGCGCCTCCGGCAACCTGTGCGACTGCTCAGCTGTGAAGGAAAGCTGTCACTCACTGCCACCAAGCAGACCACACAGACCTGGTAGACCGGCAACACGCAGGGGTCTACTAGGCTTGGGTATAACCATGCCAATCTGGTCCTACACAGTAGCTAGATGGTCCTTGTAACACTAACTGGCTTACCTTTCCATTTAGGTGGCCCCACCATACAGTGAAGGCCTTTTGTCAACTCAAGGGGTCCAGAATTATCCAAAACCTATGAAAAAGTTTCATTCCTCATCTCTGAACACAATCTCAAGCAATGTTCTTTACATTCTTAATTCCATTCATATTCTTAACATCTAAAACAAAGCATAGACACTACTATTGACTGCAACTATGGTATCATCAAGTATCGTCAAGTCTTTAAATAGTTAACAAAGAGCCAGATCCTATCTATCATGTTACCCCATAAATTTACATTTTGACTCACACCCTATTCTGTGTGACTGCGCTGCCCTCACCTCGTCTTCCTCATCAAATATACAGAGGGGTGATGTCAGGGGCTCCTTAGGTTGCACAAGGAGCTATGTCTCATCCTCCCATGAACAGGCTGAGCTTATCCAGACGCGGTGATGTCACAAGACTGAAGAACTGAGCCGTATACCACTGACGACTATGGGAAATTCATCATTGTCCCCCTAAGGACCTTTATGATGAATTTAAGGGGCCATTTTGTCAGGATGATCCCCTAATCATGAGACGATCACTGCATGGAGCTCTAGTGATCAGATGAAATCTATGGGAGACTGTAGCAGAGTGTTTCATTTCCCTACAGCTCCTCCACAGGGCAAATTGAGTATTGAATGGTTAGTGTTAAAATGAATGGGCTGGTTTCTTGACCCATAAAATGAATGGACTATTTGTAGAGTACAGGGACATGTTGGGTCCTCCAGAGAGAGATGCTCTTTGTATATAGTTGTATATTCACTATTTTTGTATGTATGGTCCCATCTCTGGTGTTCTATATAATCTTTGATAGATTGTGGGGTGTTCAATAGTTAGAACCAAACAACTAAACCCCAAATAGGTCATAAGTAGCGGCAGTCTTGGACTGGGTTTTCCTGGGTCCTCCGGATAAAATTATACCAGGGGTTTAAAATCCATTGAACTCTAGGAAATCAACTATAGAAGCCTCCATGTAATGCTTTTTTATGTGTTAGACCTCTAGGGTCCAATATTGGGTTACCCCAATATTAGAACCAGAAAAGGATTCTCTAGTACTCTGGTGGACCAGTCTGACACTAGGGGGGGTGCTACATCTTGCACCGCACTATACACTATACTGGAAGAACAGAGCTCTGCCTGAAGAAATCATCCAGACGGCAGCTGACATTACAGATGCAGTTGTCTTCTCTGACCATGGTGTCACCACTGACATTGCTGTAGTAAACTTAGCTCCAGTGGTACCGGGGGGCACTTGTTCCAATCAACTGTCCTATAAGTCTTTTGTAGTAAAGAAGCCCAGAAAACCCCATCAAAACTTGACACAGTAGTGTTTGTTACAATTGAGCCCAGTCTAGTACATCCATTGTGATACATTGTACCTGTGCTGTTACATTGTAACCACTGTAAAAAAAACTACTGCCATAGGCAAGAGATTTGTGCTACCTGATTTTATGGTCAATCAAGCCTGATATAATTTTAACAAAGCAAGCAGAGATTTGGAATATTGTGACAAATGGAAACACTAGGTATATTATAAAGTTGCGTGCAATAAGAGCAGCAGGCGCTCATCATGTAGACCTCCCACCCTCCTCTGCCTTCTATCTTTCAGTCCTCCAGCAGCTGCTCCGTGTATTTCCTCCTCCTGTTACACAATGCATTGCCTATAGAGACAGCAGAAGTCATATGAGCCCCCATATCCTCAGCGTTATTACCTGCTGGCCGGCTCTAGACCTCCTTCCAGGACTCATTAGGATCAGAAGAGACTGTGAGCCATCTTCTTCCAGACATTGTGCACAGATCCTGATTCCTGCCCCTGTCACTGCTCAATCTCTGCCCACTGACAAGTGAAGCGCACGTCACCAGCACAAGTAAACAGCGGTGACAATGGCCTGACATGAAAGGGACTTATTTACATTCAAAAGAGTAGCCTGCACTGCGCCAACATCTCTAGCCAGGGACCTGGCGCCCGCCCCGCTGTCACCTGGTGCCAGGACAATGCTGCAGGCCCCATCATCACATCTGCCATGTCCACAGTGACACCACAGGTGACATGTCTGCCGCACTCATGTCTATAAGTCCAGGATGTGATATCACTTAGTCTATTCATGCAAAACTATGAATAACCGAACCATAATGTTCTGTTTATAGCACTAGACTCCTCATATGTATAAAGAGATCTTATGGGGGCTCTAAGACTCCTAGGTCAGGGACAACTGCACCCGCGACACCCCCAGTCGACCCCTTGCAGTCTAGAAAATCTGTCTATCTAAGACTTCCATTTGTCATAATTTAGGGAACAACAACACAGCATTACACTCCCCATCCTGATATGTATAATATACACTCACCGGCCACTTTATTAGGTACACCTGTCCAACTGCTCGTTGACACTTAATTTCTAAACAGCCAATCACATGGCGGCAACTCAGTGCATTTAGGCATGTAGACATGGTCAAGACAATCTCCTGCAGTTCTCCCGAGCCTCAGTATGGGGAAGAAAGGTGATTTGTGGCCTCTGAACGTGGCATGGTTGTTGGTGCCAGAAGGGCTGGTCTGAGTATTTCAGAAACTGCTGATCTACTGGGATTTTCACGCACAACCATCTCTAGGGTTTACAGAGAATGGTCCGAAAAAGAAAAAACATCCAGTGAGCGGCAGTTCTGTGGGCAGAAATGCCTTGTTGATGCCAGAGGTCAGAGGAGAATGGGCAGACTGGTTCAAGCTGATAGAAAGGCAACAGTGACTCAAATCGCCCCCAGTTACAACCAAGGTAGGCAGAAGAGCATCTCTGAACGCACAGTACGTCCAACTTTGAGGCAGATGGGCTACAGCAGCAGAAGACCACACCGGGTGCCACTCCTTTCAGCTAAGAACAGGAAACTGAGGCTACAATTTGCACAAGCTCATCGAAATTGGACAGTAGAAGATTGGAAAAACGTTGCCTGGTCTGATGAGTCTCGATTTCTGCTGCGACATTTGGATGGTAGGGTCAGAATTTGGTACAACAACATGAAAGCATGGATCCATCCTGCCTTGTATCAGCGGGTCAGGCTGGTGGTGGTGGTGTCATGGTGTGGGGAATATTTTCTTGGCACTCTTTGGGCCCCTTGGTACAACGCCACAGCCTACCTGAGTATTGTTGCTGACCATGTCCATCCCTTTATGAGCACAATGTACCCTGTAACATCTGATGGCTACTTTCAGCAGGATAATGCGCCATGTCATAAAGCTGGAAGCATCTCAGACTGGTTTCTTGAACATGACAATGAGGTCACTGGACACAAATGGCCTCCACAGTCACCAGATCTCAATCCAATAGAGCATCTTTGGGATGTGGTGGAACGGGAGATTCGCATCATGGATGTGCAGCCGACAAATCTGCGGCAACTGTGTGATGCCATCATGTCAATATGGAGCAAAATCTCTGAGGAGCTTCCAGCACCTATGCCACGAAGAATTGAGGCAGTTCTGAAGGCAAAAGGGGGTCCAACCCGTTACTAGCATGGTGTACCTAATAAAGTGGCCAGTGAGTGTATATACCACTGTATTATCTCTGTACTGTGACATCACTGTGTGTATTATCCCTGTACTGTGACATCACTGTGTGTATTATCCCTGTACTGTGACATCACTGTGTGTGTTATCCCTGTACTGTGACATCACTCTGTGTATTATCCCTGTACTGTGACATCACTCTGTGTATTATCCCCTGTACTGTGACATCACTGTGTGTATTATCCCTGTACTGTGACATCACTGTGTGTATTATCCCTGTACTGTGACATCACTGTGTGTATTATCTATGTACTGTGACATCACTGTGTGTATTATCTGTACTGTGACATCGCTGTGTGTATTATCCCTGTACTGTGACATCACTGTGTGTATTATCCCTGCACTGTGACATCGCTGTGTGTATTATCTCTGTACTGTGACATCACTGTGTGTATTATCCCTGTCCTGTGACATCGCTGTGTGTGTTCTCCCTGTACTGTGACATCACTGTGTGTATTATCCCTGTACTGTGACCTCGCTGTGTAATTTTGTTTTCACAATATATTGTAGTGCAGTACTAGTATGTATGATCATGATGAGATTACTACAATCCCCATCATCCTCTATACAGTAATGCCAGGGAACATAGAACATATCACATAGTGTGAGTACATCCGGTGTCATCTTTATTTATAGATTCTGAATAGAACCGTATTAACCTCCTACAGCACCACAGTCCTACGCGCCGCAGCTTCCTATAGATAGCAACAGGTGGTGTCACCTTAAAGATTGTATACATTAAAGGGGGAAGGAGGAGAGCGGAGCAGCCTGGAAACACAAGATTCCCGTAACCTAGAGCCCATCGCTTCTACAAACAAAAGCCATTGGTGCGGACGGATCAGATAACGGCAGGACAGCGCTTACCTTTAGTACAACTCCCACATGTCCACAAGGGCTGCAGTCCTAAAGCCGGCACCTCCCCCTCGCCACAAGCGTCCTGTAATGGTGATTATAGGGTTAGGAGACCCCCGGAGCCATGGCTGCGGCCCCACACATATACACCGCACACTGGCCTTCCCTACGTCCCAATGCATATTTGATGACAGCTATTATTCTCAAATCAGTCATGGATGGAGAGGGGACCGCTACACTGCACTTAACCCCTCGCCAGCTGCACCCTTCAAGATGCAGGACGAAAGCTGGAGTAGTCGTCAAAGAACTTCCTAATACATACCTCAGCTGCTGCAGTACATCATAATGCAACATCAACTGCTAATGGGGCAGCACGGTGGCTCAGTGGTTAGCATTACAGCCTTGTAGCGCTGGGGTCCTGAGTTCATGTCCCAGGATCAATATCTGCAAAGAGTTTGTATGTTCTCTGCGTGGGTTTCCTCCAGGTCCTCCGGTTTCCTCCCACACTTCAAAACATACTGTTAGGTTTATTAGATTGTGAGCCCCATTGTGGACAGGGACTGTTTTGCTAAGTTCTGTGCAGCGCTGCGTAATCTGTGTGTGCTATGTAAATATAGGAATTATTATAATTAAGAACTTCAGACACACCTCAGCTGCTGCAGAACCTCATAATATACATCTCAGCTACTGCAGATCATCATAATAAAACATTAGCTTCTGCAGAACTTCCTAAGACACACCTCAGCTGCTGCAGTACCTCATAAAACGCACATCAGCTGCCTCCGACCCAATATAATAAAGAATTCAGATGCTGCAGAACATCATTATACATCCCGCAGTAGTTGCAGATCCTCATAATACAGAAGTCAGCTGCTGTGGAACCTCCTAATACACCCCTTGGCTGCTGCTAAACATCATACTTGGATGATGCAAAATATCATACTAAACATGGCAACTGCTGCAGAACTTCATATTACACAACTCTGCTGCTGGAGAATGTCATAACAGACACCTCGGCTGCTGCAGAACCTCATAATGCACACTACAGCTAAAACAAACTATAATAAGTTTAAAACTATAATCACAACCTTAATTTCATCATGGAGGTAGGTGTCTGCGGAGACTCTGAATATTAGATTTTATGAGATAACTATGTGCAAGGTGCTGATAATGATTTGCTATGGATATTAGGAGTAGTATAACACTTACCTCAGCAAAAGTGGTGTGAATAACATCGGATCACATATAATGTTAACATAGGAGATACCTGGTCTCAGGTTGCATCTGTCAGGGTACATGCTCCACTTCTATACATCACATAGGATCAAAGTCTAGAAGGCGCCCAATACATATTAGATGGCGCCCAATACATTTAGATGGTCGTTCCATTTACAATTTAGTTTAATGTATTATATAAAGGTCTTCAGGGCATATTCACACACAGCAAATTTATAAAAAAGTAAAATAACATTTCCCAGATGCTCAGTCACTTCAATTTCTGCAACGTATCTGCCATGAGATTTCATCCTCATGAAAACAAAGATGGCCGCCGAGTTCATATTGTGTTGTTTTTCTTTCATACAAAAGCTAAAACTGCTATTTTATTTTTGCTAATATTTAGTTGTTCTTCTCCTTCCTGGTATTCGGCCTCCATTTTATGTCACATAATCTTCCATTTTCCTGTCAGAATTTGTCAGGAAGATAGGACGCGCTCCTCCACAGACGTCTCCTCACGTTTCCCTCCAAAACTCCTCCTTCCTATTGGTCAGTCACTTGCTTGTGACTCTGCCTCGCTTCCATATATAAATGTACCTCACAGGAGAGATGCTGCTGCACTACTAGTCCCAGAAATGGCCCTGAGGATTTTGATTGTCCCCCATACGACAAAATTAAAAAAATATATATTAAAATCTGACAGGAAACTGAGTATTTTCCGTAATATTTTACTGCTGGGTGGTATTTACCACTTCTCTAGTTGCTATGGGCAACAATACCAAATTTCTGTCACACATTTTTTAATAAAAGCAGATAAATAGAACCAAATATGGCGACCGAACACCAATATTTTGTTTATTGGTCATTACCGGGATAGTTTACCAGTTTCCTTATAAATAAAAAAAAGTTGTTCTTAGTAACATGGCAGGCGTTTGCAGGGTTCTGGTTCCGATTCCAGCGCCTCTTCTGTAGCACACGGTTATAGATTCATAGTAATGGCGGTTGCAATGTCACGTGGTTTTGTATGTTTTTATTAATATTTAATCCTAAGGTGTAAGGCAGCGGTAAACGGCTTTTAACTAGGTTATCAGCCATTTTATTTCTTGACTACTTGGATGACGTCTTCGTGTTCCATGTTGTGGGTCAGTCCTACTCTCTGGGGGCTGTATTTCGTGCTGGTTCCCTTTAAATATAAATTTTTAAAAAGTCAGAAAAAGTGAAGTGAAATAAATAGGTTCAAAACAAACCCCATCCTACCATACAATATAAAATACTATAAAAAAAATTATTTAAAGGGCCGTACCATTAATGACCTACTAAATTGACTGGAACTTTTTCCATCATACACATGGGACACGATTACTTATCCTGTACTGATCCCGAGTTACATGATGTATTATACGCCAAAGCTGCACTCACTATTCTGCTGCTGGTGCAGTCACTGTACATACATGACATTACTTATCCTGTACTGATCCTGAGTTACATCCTGTATTATACTTCAGAGCTGCACTCACTATTCTGCTGCTGGTGCAGTCACTGTGTACATACATGACATTACTTATCCTGTAAGCGCATAAACACATAGCTCCAAAAAACCTTTTGTTTTTTCCACATCCACATCACTACGGTTTCCTCTGGATTCCGGTATTTGGAGCAAGTGTGAGCTGCTGGCGTAACCTTATCGGAGAAACCAAAAAAAAGGGGTGGATATTATCCCCCCTACTCTGATTTTATTGCACTTATACAAGTGCCCACCAGGTGAGCACCTTCTTAATAGCTACCTACTACATTATCCCTACGGTATCACGCGAGGCGCCGTCCTCCTTGTTGTCCCTTTTGTCCTCCATATCTCGCCCCGGTAGTATAGAGCCACCCAAGCCTGCCCGAGTAGTATACAGCCACCTCAGCCTGCCCCCAGTAGTATACAGCCACCTCAGCCTGCCCCCAGTAGTATACAGCCACCTCAGCCTGCCCCCAGTAGTATACAGCCATCCCAGCCTGCCCCCAGTAGTATACAGCCACCCCAGCCTGCCCCCAGTAGTATACAGCCACCCCAGCCTGCCCCCAGTAGTATACAGCCACCTCATCCTGCCCCCATTAGTATACAGCCAGCCCAGCCTGCTCCCAGTAGTATACAGCCACCTCAGCCTGCCCCCAGTAGTATACAGCTGGGGACGTTTTTCAGCACATTTTTTGTGCTGAAAAACTCGGCTTATACACAAGTATATACGGTAGTTCATTAAGGAAAAAAGCTTTTGTATCTTTTTTGCTCCTTTTTTCTCCTGCAGTGAGCAGTGTTTCTAAAAGCCTTCTCCGCTAAGCACACAGCAGATATATATAGACAGGTTGCAAAAGATTTTATCTGACATGAAAAATAAACCTATACTGTATGTAAATAGATGAATAGAAATTGAATGATAAGAATTGTGTAAATAAATAATTAGGATAAAGCATAATGTGGCTAACTTTATCAGTCTTACTCACTCCTTATCTAGGTCAACTAAAACATTTCTGGTTTTCTCAGAGGGGTTGTTGTCTAAACATCATGTAACCTAAGTAGCATATGAGGTGCCAAAATAAATGGCACGGAATGACTGGGAATTATTGAGAAATTATTTCTTCCCAATATTTAATCCATGGAGATCTGTTCCTGGGGTCAGGGACAGCAAAATAGCAGACTTGCTTTTCTCCATATTCAAAACAGAAAATCTATTAATTTATGTTTACAAATTTACTTTTACCTTAAAGTGAACCCGTCATGCAAAATAACCCCCTAAAGTAAATATATTTTCATAAACTGCCATTAGAGAGCATTGCCTCGATCCCTTCATTGTCCCTCTACATGCCTGTAAACCTAAGCAATGAGGTCCTAAAGCTGTATGCAAATGACCTTTGAAATGTCCAATGAAGCATTAGCATATTCAAGCTGTCCACTCTATTCATGAGTGGGAGGCACAGCCACACCCCCAGTGCATGACTGACAGCCTGTATAATGATGTGAGGCTGTATAATGATGTGCTTCCTGGTGCTGGTGGCCACGCCCCCTGCAGTCTGTGTGTGCATGTGTGTGTGTATAGGAGAGATACAGCAGCTCCAGGCAGCTATGTTACAGCAGAACATGTCAGATTCATGTGTAGCTGATGTCTGTGTCTCTCACCTGTATATTAGGAGGATGCAGCATGTCAGAAGATGCAGCACACACACTAGCCATGCTTTACTATACATTACACACAGACATGATCAGTGGGAGGAGAGGGGAGGGGGAACAGGGGTGACATGACATGACCATGTGACCAGGCTCATTTACATGATAAAGAATAGATGATTTTACAATGATTAATGTATGAAATAACTAGATAAAGGCTGGGATGGGATCTTTGAGCTGCTCCAACAGGTAGAGGTGACAGGACTACTGGCAGAGACCTGATGACAGGTGTGCTTTAACTAATAAGTGGGAAATCATTATTCCTACTTTTGTTCTTCTACTCTCCGATGGAGAGAGTATAGTAGGATAAATGATTTCACACTTATTAGTTAAAATAATATTTTATAAAGAATATTTATAATATTTTATAAAGAATTTCCAATTTAACAATTGTTATAAAATTGTGCTAGAAGATTTTATAAACATTATATTATATATTTAATTGACAACATTGTTTACTTTTAATTTATGTTTCAACATCAAACTTTATTGATTGCTGCAGTCAGTTACAACATATGATATAGCAATATATATCTTGCAACATTCAGGTATGTGTGTATACAGAAATTATCTGGTTATGTATAGTTAGAGAATGGTATACATCACATTTGAGACAATCCATAAACAATAAAAATAACAGAACAACAAATTAACCTATTAAAGATTATCGAAAGATGTAAGGGTGCTTTACACATAAAAGACAAGACAGAATAGGGAGGGTAATGGGGTATAATAATAATTCTTTATTTATATAGCGCACACAGATTACGCAGCGCTGCACAAGCATGTCAAATTGGTCCCTGTCCCCAAGGGGCTCACAATCTAAACAACCTAACAGTATGTTTTGAAGTGTGGGAGGAAACCGGAGTACCCGGAGGAAACCCACGCAAACACGGAGAGAACATACAAACTCTTTGCAGATGTTGACCTGGGTGGGATTCGAACCCAGGACCCCAGTGCTGCAAGGCAGATGTGCTACTCACTCAGCCACCGTGCCGCCCTACTGTAGAACACCATTAATCTCATGGTGCTGCACATTCGATAAGGGGTTCACATACATTACACCAAGATTACAAACAAGAGGTAATTTAAAAAAATATATATATATATTATATATACTAGTGTAAGTGGAAATTGGACCCTGCACACAATTTATATGGTTGTGTTGTCAATTTCTGGTCTGGATGAATACCTATGGCAGATGGAGAAGTTTTACTGGTAGTAGACTGTCCCTAGTGATACCCTAGGGCAGTGATGGCGAACCTATGGCACTGGTGCCAGAGGTGGCACTCGGTGCCCTTTCTGTGGGCACTCAGGCCATCACCAGAGATGACTCCAGGTATCTTCCTGCAGTCCCAGACAGCCCAGGACTTGCTGTGCACAGAGCTATTTTAAAGTGACAGCTCTACCTGGGACTATTTTCTGCTTTATTGGTGTCCTCAGAGTGCTGGTATCAATGAAGCTGTGACAGAGAAGGGAGTATAAATCACAAATTAAATTTCTGTGTTGGCACTTTGCGATAAATAAGTGGGTCTTTGTTGTAGTTTGGGCACTCAGTCTCTAAAAGGTTTGCCATCACTGCCCTAGGGGGTTCTGGGCACCAGTTTTCTTATGTTTTTCAAGGTCTGTTTTGCTGAAAAAATGCACTTTATAAAAATATGCTAATGAGCCAGAGGCTCTGTTCGCTCATCAAGTATTCACGACCCCGTAATCAAAATTCATGTTCTGTCCCTCCCACTAGCGCAGCAGAAAACTGGTGATGTTACCCGACTGTCTGCAAGTCTCGCGCATGCACAATTTACTTGCGTAGCCGGATGTAGACCACTGCGGTTGTGCAAGGAAACCTGGCTAGTGTACAACCGACTGCAACACAGCGAATGTTACTGTGCATGCGCGGGACTTGCAGACAGCCGGGTGATGTCACCCGCTGTCTGCTGCACTAGCGGTAGGTGTGGAACATGAATTTTGATTAAGAGGGTGTAAATAATTTATTAGCGGCTGGGGACTGAAGGCGATTGGTTGAAGCAGGCTGGAGCGCCTCCAATTCATTAGCATATTTTTATAAAATGGATTTCTCTGTCTAACGAAGCTTGCAGGAGTAGGAAAACAGCTGCCAATACCTCCTAAGCTAATGATCATGACAGGGGGGGGGGGGCAGTCTACCACCAGTAAATCTGGTGATAGTTGTCCTTTAATGTTTGCTCCATGAAAAAAAAAATTACAACTCTTGGAATATCCCTTTAATTCAAAAATTAATCATCAGCCCAATGAGCATCATGCATGGTTTTAAAAATTAAGTAAAATAGAGAGAAGAGACCACATACCTCTAGGTCAGTAGTATAAGATGCATCAGAAGAGCTGGATGGGGAATTTGTGGAGTGTCTGACACTAGGAGGAGGATACACATTCAGGTCAAGGTATTGTGGTGCTTCCTTATGATAAATGAGCCCAGGGTTAGTCTGACCATCCCCAGGTAGTCTCACTGCTCCAATATCATTCTGAATATTCAAGAAAACATTTGTGTTAGAAGATGAGGTCCAGTTCACATCTCCATTTATTTGTTATTTGCATGGGTGGGGGTGGAAGATATTAGCTAATTTACAACTATATATCTAAAAGTTTTGCACCACTTTCATAAAATGTAAAGGAAAGCCCCTGGTTCAGACCCCTCTATTACCTCCCCAGCTGCCATTCCATAGACTACACACTATAATGATGTATTAGATTTAAAGGGGGATGTCCAGTTATATTAATTGTTTTATATATGGCTGAAGGGAGTTTAAAAATAATGTAGAGCTTTTACTGACCTCTTTCCAGGCTCCCATTAATACGTTGTGCTTCCTGTCACTGCCGAGACCGGCAGTGCCATACTGAGTACAGCTGCACGCCTGCTACAGCATTAGTATCAGGCTGTAACAAGCATGTGGCTGTGGCAGGACTTGGCAATGGTGGGTGGCTACACGAGTGAACAGGAGCATGAATAGAGGAAAGTATAAAGCTCTTAATTATAAAAAAGAAATTTATATACCCAGACAACCCTTGACTAAATGTTCTGTCTCAAACTTAGAAAGATTAGCAAATCCAACACAAATGTTTTTTGTATAGATCAGTTTTACAAGAAGAAAACAATGGCTACCTGTTGCACTTGCTCAACACTCAGCCTCATATAGCGTCCCAGTGATACATTGCTGCTTAGACATCTGTTAGGAACGGCTTTCAGGGGTGACCAGCTTGAGTCCTAGAAATAATGCAAATTAATTATATAAACGGGTGAACTTTTCCATAATTAGACAAAGCTTATACATTAGAAGCAAACTGTTGGTAAACAAATATTATAGTATTTCCATAAAGTATAAATGTTCACGTGAGGTGTACACAGTGCAGATCTTTCATCTGAGTGCTAGTTTAAAATCTTTAGCATATTTTAGAATTAAAGTGGATAAAGGTTTTAACAAATCCACAACAAAAATGGACTTCAACCTTATTGATGGTAAAAGGCTGTACTGTGAGAGTAGCCACACTAAACCAGAATCAGAACCATTATGTTCTACAGTATAACCAACCTGAGCGTTAGTGGTAGTGAGATGGACAACGCTTCTCTTATCTGCCACGTGTTCCTCTGTTTCTAGTAACTTGCAGCTTTCTTCGTCCATTGTTGCATTAAATACAAGTCCCAACTGCTGGATCCTTTTATTTTTCATTATACAAGACAGTAACAATAACTGCAGATATTGCAATGTCAAGGATTCTACCACATATCAAGCTGATGGCTCAGTGAGATTTAATCAAATAACAGGCAGAGAATGCATTGTCTTTATTTTTAGTCTGTGATGTCCATTCTATCAAATATTTGTATCCTGTATGTCTAAGGTACTGGTGGCCAGCCTATGGCACAGGTGCCAGAGGTGGCACTCAGAACTTCCTCTTCCTCTAGTCCTAGGCAGCCCTGGATGTCACGCTCTGTGCCATTTTAAAGTGACATCTTTGGCAGCCTAGGGAGGCAGGTGGGACGCGTAGTTGTGCACATTGCTGGATTATCATTGGAGCCTCTTTACCGGACCCAAAATTTTTTCTGTTTAAGCGACCCTGGAAGAATTCTTTATTGATCATCCAAATTCTGATAATCCAATTTATTTCAACTGAATTGACCTCCTCAGGTTGATATGATTGAAAGTTGTGGCTAAAAAATGTGCAAAAAGTTACGACTTAAATTGGCTCGTTGACACTTTGTGATAAATAGGTGGGTTTTGAATGTAGTTTGGGTACTCAGTCTCTAAGTACTCAGTTCCCTATCACTGGTCGGAGGTATTAAAATTTTATCACTCCGGTTAACAATGCTTGCTGATAAAGGGCTACAAGTCCTCCCCAAATCATCTAAAATTAGCTGCCAGTGGGGCAATGTACTTTAATTACAGCCATTTTTCTGAAATGCAAATTATCTTTCCTGGCTCATGTCTCCTGGCTCTGACTCTTCTCTCTCTACACGCCCCATTATTGTGACTAACAGCTTTGTGTCTCTTCACATCAGCTCTGCCTCCTTGTACTTATAGACTGTCTGCTAATATTCAACTACAGACGTATAAACCTTTATTTAGTTATAGGAAATATGTCAATTTTTATACACAGTGCCTTGTGTTACATTTGTGTCGTGACCAGAGTGATATAATCACGGATCCTTAAACCTTCTAACAATAGCAAACTGTACACCATGTATGTGATCACATGAAATCTCAGCATGCCTCTATGGAGGATGGAGAGGAGTAGAAATCCATGGAGGCTGCTGTGACTTCATGTGGTCTGATACATGCATGGGGTACAGCTTTCTATTATTAAGAAGCTAAAGGACCTGAAATGATGTAACTCTGGTCACATAACCTGAACTGCTAAATAGTAAGGAGGCATAAGGCATGAGGGGTAGATGGGAAGCCCCCCCCCCCCCTCTAACGGCAGGTAACATGATAAGATAAAAGGTAATTTATGGAGATGTAAGAAAAACAATATTTAGCTAAAAGAAGGGTGTCAGTTAGTTCCTATAGAGTCCTATTAACGATCACTGGCTGTATATGTGCAAATGTGGTGACAAGTTGCTTTTTCAAGCTGATGCTAAAACATCCATAATCCTACAAGAAATGTTGTACAAATCAGTAGTACAGCATGTGCACACAACACTGTTATGTGACTTAGGGTTGTGACCTAGCTGCTGTGACTCATTCCCCTATCTTTTTCACAAGGCTTCTATGTAATCTTATACCTCAGCTGAAGAGCTTTAGAAGAACTTATTATTAAAGAATAAAGTATAAAAAAAAGAGAAAGAAGTATTCTCAGAACAGATAAATCACAAAATGTCTTAAGCTATTCAAATAACTGAAAATTGAAAAACTTTATAAACTTTATGTTGCAAGTACAGAAAATTTAGAGTTCCTTATGCAGCACTAACTAGAAGGATAAAACAAGAAATCAGTCTTGTTTTACTGTTCATTCAATAAGACTACAAGTTTCACACTCATACCAAGCGCTTCCTTGGTTCAATTCATCTGTGAAACTATTTTGTGTAAGCCCAGCTTACCTTTGCATACAGGGGTTTTCAGGGAATTTAATGGGGTTGTCTACTTCCAGCAAATAATCTGGGGCATAACTTGAGGGGGTGCAGAGGGTGCGGTCGCTCTGGGCCCAAGAGGCTTAGGGGGCCCATCATTTGTCACTTTACCATATGAGAAGACTAGTACTATAAACCATACATTGTAGTCAGGGGCCTGGAACTGACTTTGCATTGGGGCCTATCAACTTCAAGTTATGCCACTGCAAATAATTAATATGGTTTGTGTAAGGAAAAGTTCTACAATTTTCCCATATATTTTCTGTATCAGTTCCTCGTGGTTTTCTAGAAATCTGCTTGCTGTCCTTCTATGGAAAGCTTCGGTCTACCTCCAGTGGATAGAAATTTGTCCATAGCCAGGCGATGTCACACAGGTGCAGGAGTTGCTATCACATGGCTCTGATTATTTTGTGTGATACAGCTTGGGCACCTGCGTGTCCAACACAAGACCATGGACAGATTTCTATCTACTGGAAGTAAACATAGAAGCTTTCTATAGAAGGACAGCAAGCAGAGATCTAGAAAACCATGAGGGATGGATACAGAAAGTATATTGGAAAATTGTAGAACTTTTCATACTCAAATAATATCAATTATTTATTATATCAACCGCTTTAATATTGTTTACCTATCCTACCACGACCAGCACCCAACCAGCTGTATTCTGCAATTGTATAGTGAACAGATCATGAAAAGAAGGCTCTCTGCACATTATAGTGGCCATGTAGGAATACTGCAGTTGAGTAACTGTTCACATAAAAGGAAGAGTTCAGGCAGGTGCAGTATTCAGGCACAGCGGCTTTACAATTTATAAAGTGATCTGCTTCCAGCGTGTAAACTTCTACGGACATTGGCAAAGTACCTGGAACAGCGGTCATCAGTATCAAACACCTAGAGGGGCTTTAAAATGAAACATTCTTAGCATCCTGCAGTCACCACTAACGCCAACAATAACAGCTTTGTTATTTTTCATTTTACCAGTGCTCATGAATACCAGACCGCTTGATAAATCTGCCCCAATGGTGTTAGTATTGACTTTGGTGAAAAAAATCATTTGCAGTATACATTTAATATTCATGATCTCCAAGATCGTATAGTTCACCAAAGGCTTGCCCTGCTCTACACCATGCTTAATGTACTGTATACTCTGGCTCTGTCGCGATCATAGTAGTGCTGTGAGTAACCCCCTTTACCCATCAATAAGAGACCTAGTTTGAACTCCAGCTATCAAATATTGATAAAAGTAGGATAAATAGTGCTTTGTAGTAAAATAAATACCGTGGTTATCTAGGGCATTGTGTGCCCAAAGTAAAGGATACAGCAACATCCAGGGCGGCAGCACCCAATGATATAAGGAACCAAGGAATTGCTCTGACAAAGTATTCTTGGCTTCGATCATGTGATATGATGGCAGCTGCATACATCAAACTGGCCAATGCAGAAAACAGCACAGCCCACACTCGAATGACTGGGAACGTCAGCCCCTTGCACTGTAGATAAAACGTGATTATAAAATACAGAACACAGAGATGCTTAGTAGTATATTACACATAAATTATTATATTGGATGAAACTCAAAGGGATTCTAAGTAATCATCTGCCATAACAAAGCGTAGTCAGTAACCTCGGATGATAAGTATCAAATAAACCTGGACAATTGTATTTCATAACTCAAAGGCCGGACGAAGGTCATCAGTTTTTAAAACTGTGAATCATTATTCATGTTTTATGGATTAGGCAGGTTTTGAACAAAGTCAAACACAATAGATAGAAAGTCACAAAATTACACATATAGCCTAAAGCAAAAATATTTTCAAATAGTGGCTTTTTCTTAAATGGTTAGTGGAAAAACTTGTCTATTGGCCATTCTTACCAGATAGCATGCGATGAGAATTCTGTGTGATGTCTGTATCGTGGTTAGCAGAACATTAGGTCGGTTTGCTATTGCAGAGACCTCATATTCTGCCAAATATAACTTGAGATCAGAGATTTGTGAATGTCTTTTTTCAGTGAAAATTGTACAAGTTTAATCAGATTTTGGTTAGTGTGTTCAGAGTTCAGTGTATGCAACAATGCATTTTGTTTTGGGTTTTTTTTTCTCTGCTTCTTCCTGATAAACTTGCACAGGAGAAACAGACGGTAGTAGGATGTATCTTAGGGTTCATTCACATGGCCGTCTGCGGGGACACCACATGTGTGGCACCATTCCGCACCGCACACAGGAATAGATAGAGCATGCTCTCTCTCTTCCCTGGTGTGCGGCCGTGTTCCGCTGTCTCCTATGGAGGGCATACCGCGTGTGAATGCACCCTTAATGCCATCAGGGTTTTTTTTATGCATCGCAACGGAGACGCAAAGGATGAAAAAAAAAACCTGCTGTGTGAAAAGATCCATTGAGCAGCGATGTGTCAGAGTTTAGTGCAAGTCCAATGTGATGAGGGATCGCATTGGACTCGCACAAGAAAAACGCTTGTGGGTAAGGGGCCTTAATGGAACTTATGTAACTGTGGGGCACACCTGGAAAGGTCATTAAATGATTTCTAATTTTCTGGGGCTCCTCAGTAAAGTAAAAGTGTCTCTTTACAAACTGTTATATGAAGTCCATATCCTTGAAAGTGAAAATGCTGGCATAACAAAAGCCTCCAAAGATACCCGTATTTTTCGGCCTATAAGGCCCACCTCTAATAAATGCCTGCTAAGACATCTAGGTTCATATATAAGGCGCACTGGAGTATAAGGCGCAGGATCAAATGCAGTACCTAAAAATGACCAGCAGGTGGCAGACCTGTGCACAGTTCAAGCCAGCTACACTTCCCGGGAAACTTGTCTTCAGCGTGTCAGACAGCTCCGATCTCAGAGGTATGGGCTGCTGGGGGTTAATGCAGGGTGATGCAGCAGGGGTTAAACGGTCTCCCTCTGCCCCTTCTCCTTCCCTCCTCAGCCAGGGTGTTATTCCTGTGGGGTTCCCTGTGGCTCCTTCTCTTTCCCCTGTTACAGGGCTGGCAGGTATGGGGGATTGTTTACTGATGATGATGATTGCCTCGTGGTCGGTACTATGGCAGCTCCGGTCTCTCCGTGCTAGGGGAGGGCAGGATGGGCACAATGTTAGTTGTGGTGCCAGGGCACTTCAGGAGCTAGGGACCCTGTATACTGTGTGGGAAGGTGCAGCGAATTTCTGAGGATGGAGCTATTAAACACTGATAAATGTACAGTACATCTTGTCTGTAGTACATTTCTGTATAAGTTCATATATAAGGTGCACCGGCCTATAAGGCGCACCTTT
Source organism: Engystomops pustulosus (assembly GCA_019512145.1). Classification (NCBI taxonomy): domain Eukaryota; kingdom Metazoa; phylum Chordata; class Amphibia; order Anura; family Leptodactylidae; genus Engystomops; species Engystomops pustulosus. The sequence continues at coordinate 68,591,920 of CM033643.1, read as the reverse complement.
GATTTCTGAGAAAATTAAAGGATTTTTGGTGCGCCGAAAAATACGGTAGATTAAGATAGGTCTTATATATGAATCAGCAACTGGCATGTACACAGGTGATGACAGCTTCTGTAGGCAAGCCACTTACCAATCTTGTGATGATAGGCACTCTCACTGTCCAGGAGACAAGAACAGCAACGATTCCAAGTGTAAAGCCAACAACATCCGTATTTTCCTGGAACATGATCACAGAGTACTAAGAGCAAAGCCTTGTCATCCGATTGTTATGTATTTATAGGAGTGATAGAGCAACATGAATATTAAGAATATAGTCACAGCAGATGCTAGAAGTAATAATACACTAGAAGACATGTAAACCCAGGACTGAACCTTCTGTACTATTGGAAGCTATGGATTTATCATTAGAAACCATTATTATTTGGGCTGGATAAAAAGGAACCTATCATGAGGCTTAATCTAATTAAGATGACCAAAGAGGTCACAGGGAAGGAGAAGAGTCACCTCCTGGTTTGAATAAGTAATAACCTGGATAGTTAGTGGCGTCACGATGTACCTGGACTACCGATTGAGCCAGGGGGACAACCTACCATAACTCTTCACCACCCCTTGTGGCTACTTACCAGTCATTTGAATACAGCATTCAAAGATCTATTTTGTGTGATGCTGAAACTCCTATAATATATGGCATTGTCCAGTATAACAGGTTGGTGGTAGTGTGTAGGCCTGAACATTTTACAAAAATGGAGTAACCTGCACTCCTGGCTTTAAAACAGTGTGACATTTCAAATCATATTTGAGTAGTGAATTGGGAAAACAAAAGGACATATGGTACTTTTTCTCTTTTTTTTCAACCTACTCCGGTTTTTGACTGCATGTGAAATGTTTCATGTATAAATGCACCATCAAGGTGCAGTAGATCTGACATAAATACCTGATCGATGTGATCCCAACAACATCAAGAACAGGGTTTTACTATCCCACACCCTACTGCCAGCCCAATAAAGATATGGTATGCAAAGCACTTCCCATGTACATCTATGGGAGGGCCTTGGCCATGTACAGCTCGCCCCTAGACTTGAATGAATAGAGGTGGTGCAGTGCAACCATCTTTCTATTTTACCACTTTCTGAACACAGAACCCTGTTCTCAAGGTAGGGCCAGAAAACCCTTCAACGCTGGTGCACATAGGATGAGTTTACAAAAGGGATTCCTTAAGTAATTTTAAAGAGGTAGTGAGTACTAAAACATTAGTTAACAAAAAATAAATAAAATGGATGAGTTTCACATATTGATCAATCCAAGTTGTTTCCCTTCCTCATTTACATAGGAAATATTTCTTTCTGTTCTATATGGTAAATGCTTTTTGCCAAAAATACCATACCATGGCCATCTCTTGTCCAACATTCTTCGTAATTCCTCATGCAAACTAATCGGAGACATATCAGTAACTAAAGGGGTTGTGTTACCAGAGGATTATTATTGCTAGGTTCATGTAGGAGATGGAATGAAGCAGAACAACACATCATTGTGTATGACTGGCGCATTAAGGCCTGAGATATTTAAGACCATTACTATTAATGTACATTACAGCTGCTGTTGGAAAGTAGAGGTACAACATTCTACTGTTCATGTTATCTTATTTTAGTCAACAATTTGTTTGTTTCTGTTATATATGTATTGTTAAAACAAAATTGAGTATTTCCTACATCATCAATATCCTTTAAAAAAACACTAAGATTATTGCTTCTAGGAATTCTAGTTACCTGCAGCATTGTCCCAAGTAACCTTCTCCGACCAGTAGAATGCAACTCAGGAGCAGGAAAGTAATTTTCTTCTAAAGAGTAACAATACCCCAAACGTATAAACAGAACAAGTGACAAAGCAGATAAGAAATGCCTTTTATGTCGTCTTCTAGAACTCCGATGTCCTATGTAACCAGAAAATAAACAATTAGCAATTTTTTCTTACATTGCGTCCATATACCCAATCACGTTTATGGTTTATTGATTATTATCTAGTAATTTATTTCTTCCTAGAAAAATTATAGGACAAGGCAAAATCCATATCACAGTTACTGCTTATGATTACACAAACTCCTGTCACGCAGTTATAATGCGGAAAATGGCAGTGCAGCCTCCCTCAATGTATACTTTTGGTTTAAGGGGGATATAATTATAAGAATAAATCACACTGTCCTTCCAGTAGGCAGAAATGGTAGCAGTGTATGTGAAGTTGGGAAGTTGAGAACTGGTACATTGGGGGAAGTTGAAATGATCAAAAAAACACAAGACTGGACACTCACGGTGTTGTTATTGCAGATTCTGAAATTGGAAAGAAATTTGTTCCTGGTATTGGTTTAAAAACTTCAGGAAAATGAACATAAACATATATGCCTCTAGTCTCAATAAATAATTTCTAACAAATGGCCATTGTATGTCACTTACTCAGCCCAACTCTGTTTCTGGAGTTACATGCTGGGAATAAAGTCAGCACAAAGTTTATAATATCCGATAATGCCATATATGCCCCGGTGATGATCTGTTAACAAAGAAGAGCAAATAAAACCATCAGAACGAATGTAAACTGAGAAAACAGCGGCAACAAAAATTCTGTAAACAATACTTCAGGTAAATCCCCCATAGCACTTCTGTCTCATTAGCATAATTTATAAAATTAATTTTTGGAGGGAAGCCATGGATAAGAAATATTTGAAGATTACCACAGTCAGTGTGCCTGGATTTAAGAGTAAGTGTCCCTGGTCTATCATGCTGGATTTTGATGGTGGATTTCCTCGAAAGGAAATCAACCAGCTGGATTCAGTGGTTTTAACCCAAGCATAATTACATGTTGGCACGTGCCAACTGAAACAGGTTCCATTCTTTATTTAGATGCTAATGGCTTATTTTTGAGAAAAATGACTTAAAATATGCACTAGTTATGCATTAGTACTAGTACAGTACTTAGGAGCTCCTGTGTATGTAACTGAAACTCTGAAACTCCTTCTGGCTCCTAATTATTCACTCCTTCCTTTGGCACCGATGTCCACCTCCTCTGTCCGCTCCCCTGCCGTAGATCAAGTGATGTCAGTGGTCATGGTTGTTTTCCGCATTGACATCACCAGCTTTCTGACAGAGGAGTAGACGGAGTAGGTGTGCATTGGCACTGAATGAAGCCATGAATAATTGGCAGATGACAGAGCCAGAAGGGCTTCTGTGACGTAGACAGGAACCCCTGAGGCTCATTTACATATTTTTTAAATCCCTTTCTAGCCAAGCAAAGTCATTAAAAGCTAAATGAAGAACAGATCCTGTTTCAGGGGGCACATGCCAGTGTGTAAACATGATTGGGTTAAAGCCACTGGTTGATTTACCTTAAAGCAAATGATCAACAGACATCAGTGATTACAGGACCAGTAGATCAGTGATTTTCAACCTTTTTTGAGCCGCGGCACACTTTTTCTACTTAGAAAATCCTGGGGCACACCACCAACCAAAATAGCACAAAATGACACTAAACTGTCATATTATACATATAGTTAATAATATAGATTCTAAATTTATTTTACTTACTCAGTGTGAAACCTGGGCCTGTTTTGATGAACACAAAAGGGATATCCTCCCTTTCCTGATAAAAAGCCCCTAGCGACCCCCCTTTACTAATAAAAAGCCCATAGGGCCTACCTTTGCTGATAAAAAGCCCCTAGCGGCCTCCCTTTACTGATAAAAAGCCCCTAGCGGCCTCCCTTTACTAATAAAAAACCTCTAGCGGCCTCCCTTTACTAATAAAAAACCTCTAGCGGCCTCCCTTTACTAATAAAAAACCCCTAGCGGCCTCCCTTTACTAATAAAAAACCCCTAGCGGCCTCCCTTTACGAATTAAGAGCCCCTAGCTGCCTCCCTTTACTGATTAAAAGGCCCTAGAGGCCTCCCTTTACTAATTAAAAAGGCCCTAGAGCCCCCCCTTTACTAATTAAAAGGCCCTAGAGGCCTCCCTTTACTAATTAAAAGGCCCTAGAGGCCTCCCTTTACTAATTAAAAGTCCCTAGAGGCCCGCCTTTACTAATTAAAAGGCCCTAGAGGCCTCCCTTTACTAATTAAAAGGCCCTAGAGCCCCCCATTTACTCATTAAAAGGCCCTAGAGGCCCCCCTTTACTAATTAAAAGGCCTTAGAGCCCTCCCTTTACTAATTAAAAGGCCCTAGCGGCCTCCCTTTACTAATTAAAAGGCCCTAGAGCAGTGGTGGCGAACCTATGGCACTGGTGCCACAGGCGGCACTCGGAGCCCTTTCTGTGGGCACCCAGGCCATCACCCCAGAATGAAGTTCACCAGACAGGACTCAAAGAATCTTCGTACAGAATCTTCCTGCAATGATAGGCGAAGTTGCCCTCCTCCTTTCAACTGCGTTGGTGTCTTTAGGAGACTGAACGATTGAAAGTTGTCAAAGAACAAGGAGAAATAAATTACTGCTAAAAATGCTGTGCTGGCACTTTGCAATAAATAAGTGGCTTTTGGTTGAAGTTTGGGCACTCAGGCTCTAAAAGGTTCGCCATCACTGCCGTAGAGGCCCCCCTTTACTAATTAAAAGGCCCTAGAGGCCCCCCTTTACTAATTAAAAGGCCCTAGAGCCCCCCCTTTACTAATT
>CM033643.1:68424563-68587168 GCA_019512145.1 Engystomops pustulosus | reverse complement strand
GGGAGGCCTCTAGGGCCTTTAATTAGTAAAGGGAGGCCTCTAGGGCCTTTTAATTAGTAAAGGGAGGCCTCTAGGGCCTTTTAATTAGTAAAGGGAGGCCTCTAGGGCCTTTTAATTAGTAAAGGGAGGCTCTAGGAGGCCTTTTAATTAGTAAAGGGAGGCCTCTAGGGCCTTTTAATTAGTTAAGGGAGGCCTCTAGGGCCTTTTAATTAGTAAAGGGAGGCCTCTAGGGCCTTTTAATTAGTTAAGGGAGGCCTCTAGGGCCTTTTAATTAATTATAAAGGAGCCTCAGGCCTTTTAATTAGTAAAGGGAGGCCTCTAGGGCCTTTTAATTAGTAAAGGGAGGCTCTAGGGCCTTTTATTATAAAGGGAGGCCTCTAGGGCCTTTTATTAGTAAGGGGAGGCTCTAGGGCCTTTTAATTAGTAAAGGGAGGCCTCTGGGCCTTTATCAGTAAGGGAGGCCAGCTAGGGCTCTTTTATCGTAAGGGAGGCCGCTAGGGTTTTTATTAGTAAGGGAGCGCTAGGTTTTAGAAAGGAGGCCGCTAGAGTTTTTTTATTAGTAAAGGGAGGCCCGCTAGGGTTTTTTATTATAAGAGGAGGCCGCTAGGGGCTTTTTTTATCAGTAAAGGAGGCCGCTAGGGGAGGGTGGGCTTTTTATCAAGCAAAGGTAGGCCTATGGGCTTTTTATTAGTAAAGGGGGGTCGCTAGGGGCTTTTTATCAGGAAGGAGGATATCCCTTTTGTTTCATCAAAAAGCCCAGGTTCACATGAGTAAGTAAAAAATTTAGAATCTATATTATTAACTATATGTATAATATGACAGTTTAGTGTCATTTTGTGCTATTTTGGTTGGTGTGGTGTGCCCCAGGATTTTCTAAGTAGAAAAAAGTTGCCGCGGCTCAAAAAAGGTTGAAAATCCACTGCTGCTTGATATACTACCCATAAGGAGAGGTCTGACACTTGATCCTCTATATAATGCACCACAGCGGGAGCTTAACCCAAACATCCTCTATATACTACACCCACACAGGAGGAGGAGCTGACCATCAGCCCTATAATACTAACACCCACACAAGAGGGAGAGCTGACACATCCTCCCTATTAACTACAACCCACCAGGGACTGCTGACGCCATCCTTTATATACTATATCTACACCCTTTACTAATTAAAAGGCCCTAGAGGCCTCCCTTTACTAATTAAAAGGCCCTAGAGGCCCATTTTATACAGCCTCTTCACCCTCATAAATTAATTATATGCAGCCCCCCATGAATTAATTATATACAGCCCAGGCCCCTCTCACCACCCACAGTTTAATTATATGCAGCCCCACATGGATTATATGCAGCCCCCTCCTTTTCTCCCAAACATTACATGCACCCCCCATTTATTATATACAGTCCTCTCTTCATCCCCCAGTCATCATATACAGCCCCCTCCTCATGCCCCCCCATTCGTTATATAGTCCCCTCCTCATAGCCCCCCCCATTCATTATATGTGGCCCGCTCCTCACGCCCCCCCCCCGTTCATTATATGTGGCCACCTCCTCAAACACCTCCCCCTGTTCATTATATGTGGCCCCCTCCTCACGCCCCCCCATTCATTATATACAGCTCCTTCTCATCCCCATGGACTAGTAAATGTGACATTTCAAATAAAAGAATAGTACTCACCTCAGTCTTCTACTCAGATCCGGAGCTTCCAATTCGTCGTCTCCCTCCTCCTGCCGGCAGCCGCACAGCGCGTCACACGCAGCATCCTACAGCATACCGCGCGCCACTTTACGGCACAGCCAGGCTGCTGGGGATGGCAGCGTCTTTCGGCAAGCGGTGCCAGCACCCGGCATGGGCCGGCTGCAGGGGAGTGAGATCTGGCCACGAGTGGGCCCTCCCAGCAGCACTTGCCGGGCACCATAGTTCGGGGATCTTTCCCCGCGGCACACTCAACCATGTGTCGCGGCACACTAGTGTGCCGCGGCACACAGGTTGAAAATCACTGATATAGAGGATGTGTCGGCTCTCCTCCTGTGTGGTGTAGTATAAAGAGGATGTGTCAGCTCTCCTCCTGTGTGGTGTAGTATATAGAGGATGTGTCAGCCCTCCTGTGTGGTGTAGTATATAGAGAATGGGGCACACTTACTAAGGGTCCATGGACCGCGATTCCATTGGGTTTTCCCAAATATTTCAGTTTTGCAACGTTTTGCACCAAATTGCCCTGGGTTTTTGGCGCACACGATCGGACTCTGGCGCATCGGCGCCGGTTTGCATGCGACAGAAATCGGAGGGCATGGCATCCGACAATCCAACGGATTAGGACAAACCGCGGAATTAAAAAAAAGAAATGTGTCGCAAGATCACGCACTCACATACACCAGGAAGAAGCAGGTGAACTCCGGTGGACCTCGGCGCGGAAGCGACACCTACAGGAAATTGGACACACGATGTTAGTGAATCGCGGCGGACCGAATCCTCGTCGGACAATGCACCGCGGGATCGCAACAGGACCGGTAAGTAAATGTGCCCCACTGTGTCAGCTCTCCTGAGTGGTGTAATATATAGAGGATGTATCAGCTCTCCTCCTGTGTGGTGTAGTATATAGGGGATGTGTCAGCTGTCCTGTGTGGTATAGTATATAGAGGATGTGTCAGCTCTCCTCCTGTGTGGTGTAGTATATAGAGGATATGTCAGCTGTCCTGTGTAGTATATAGAGAATATGTCAGCTCTCCTGTGTGGTGTAGCATATAGAGGGTGTGTCAGCTCTCCTCCTGTGTGGTGTAGTATATAGAGGATGTGTCAGCTCTCCTGTGAGGTGTAGTATATAGAGGATGTGTCGGCTCTCCTCCTGTGTGGTGTAGTATATAGAGGATGTGTCAGCTCTCCTCCTGTGTGGTGTAGTATATAGAAGATGTGTCAGCTCTTCTCCTGTGAGGGATTGTAGGGATTGACAAACCAGACCTTAAATCTGGTCCTTGACCTTTGTGCCTACAAGTTAGACTACTTATTAAAAGATCGGGAAACTAAATATTAGGGTAATGTGGGAAGGCCACAGCATTTATTAACAGGAAAATCTACTCAGATCCGGAGCTTCCAATTCGTCGTCTTCCTCCTCCTGCCGGCAGCCGCACAGCGCTTCACACGCAGCATCCTACAGCATACCGCGCGCCACTTTACGGCACAGCCAGGCTGCTGGGGATGGCAGCGTCTTTCGGCAAGCGGTGCCAGCACCCGGCATGGGCCGGCTGCAGGGGAGTGAGATCTGGCCACGAGTGGGCCCTCCCAGCAGCACTTGCCCGGGTTTGCCGGGTGCTGGCGCCGGGCACCATAGTTCGGGGATCTTTCCCCGCGGCACACTCAACCATGTGCCGCGGCACACAGGTTGAAAATCACTGCGGTAGATGAATACTTCATTATTATATATCATATACCAAGCCTGGGCGTTGCCTAGTTGTATATATACATCTTATGAATACAATTATAATCCATACCTGAATGGTAAGCTGTTTGGACAACAAAGCCCCAATTGTGTTACACATAGAACCAAAAAAACCATAAATGCTCCAGAACACAGATTCTTCATAACGTGCCTTTCGTTTACACCTCAAGAAGAAATGTCTAAAAGAATTTGAGAAAAAAAAAGTTAGTTCCATTTCCTACATCACGGAAACATGTAAATATGTTTTCCAGGGTTGGAAACAATGCCTCTTTTTGTTACCTTGAAAGGTGTACTATTAGTACCCTTATGTGAAAGCCACAACAGAAGCAATTAATAGCTGTGGCCTATAGTCTGCTACAGAGTTTTCACAGCAGATTAAAAATGATCATTAATTTCCCTCCCATTAGAAACCTATGAGCATACAGTTATAAATCCTATATAGGGTTCTTCAACTGCCAACTATTGTCAAAGGGGCACAGCACTAACTTCCTTGTTGTGTACATACACAACACATTATCATGTGAATATTTTGGATTCAGACTGACCCCTTGTAGATCCAATGCACTTGTATAATCAGTCTGTGTTTTTTGATAAATGCAAAAAACATCCCTATGCCAGTCAGGTTACAAATGTCATTTTCCAAAGAACCTCTGAAAAATTAAAAGAGGAATCTGAATGGATGTTAAGGATTTCTGAAATTATAATATACAGAAATACAGGCGGGCATTGAGGGGTTCTGCTTTTCTTTCCTTCCTGGTTCAGTCTTAAGATACAGAAAATGCCAATAAAACACTCACACATGATATATATATATATGTACATACACCATATGAAGAAGGCTTGTTAAGCAGAACTACAGCTCAAGTATGTGCAGTGACTTAGCTCACCACACCATAGGTAATTTAACCCCCTCCATCTACGCTGACTGCAGTTGAGTAATTCCTGCAAAAGAGGCCAGAAGCTAAACAAGGAAGGAACAGGTGACATTACAGGGAGAAGGAGGTGAACCAGAACAAGCAGGACAGCAGCCAGAGCCCGAAGGACACACAGATCTTCTTCTCAGCGAAGCAGGTGATCAGGTAGTCCAGGTTCCAGAGCCCAGGGTCATGATCCTTCTTTACGGTGACGTTCCCCAACCTGTCCATGTTTTCCTTCTGCACTCTCAAAGCTTGAAGCCTGGAGACCAATGCATCCTGGAGAGTAGGCAGCACATGACTACCTGTGTACCTGCTGCTGGCATACACCTGGCCTGTGAATGCTTGCAGGCTACTGAGGGAAGCACTAGGTCTAGCTCTGCTCCACCTGCACCACGCCCCTGCCCTACCCTGCGAGAAACTCTTTCCTGCCTAGTACTTAATCACACAAGCTTCTCCTAACAATGGCATTTATACAATAATACATATTCTGCCATGAAACATTTCTGTTTTTATGCAGATACAACTTACTAAAGACAAAAAAAAAAGCATACTCTCATGAAGCAACGTATGGCGTGTTTTAATATAATTTGTATTTCATTCATCGTAATCTAGTCTCTTTTGTGCTTTGGAGTCCAGTGGGCGTGTCCTATTCACAGAATGACAACCTTCCTTTTAAAAGGGTTTACTCAGACATCCATTTTTTTCTCAGTATTTTATCCGTGATTTTTATGGATAACATGCTGACCCTTTATTTTCTATGTTTTTTTTTTCATGTCAGTTTTTCTCAACGGAACTGTTTTTAGAGTCTATCCTCCTACAGAACATTAGAAGTCTAAGGGCGCCTTTCCACATGGCATTTTTCTTGCGTTTTTAAATGCATTCAAAACAAAAGCGGGAGGGGGGGGGGTCTGCCTGAAACGCATGCGTTTCAGTGCATAGACATATGCGTTTTGGCCAAACCCTCCCATTTTCATTTTGGATGCGTTTAAAAACGCGAGAAAAACGCCACGTGGGAAGGCGCCCTATGGGTCTGCAAAAGAAACTGATGAGCAGTCAGATGAGGCTGGGGAACCAGTTGTTCCGCCAACTAACCAATGTTAAACCCTGATTTTCTTTGCAGACCTAAAAAAAACAAAACAATGGATGCTATTTGGACATGGAAAGAAATCTTGACACAGAATGCCAGGTCATGGCATAGAATTGTGGTACACCCTGTGCCAGTTACTGGTGCAAGCTATCACTAGTTGGCCTTCTATGTGATCGGCACGGCCCTCTTCATGCCTCTCAATAACCACTTGGCAGGGTGGTAGTGTAAGTGAAGAAATAGTCAAAATTCCTGATAATAGTCCACATTGACTAACGTGGGTGCTCCATTGTATATCCAGTGGACCTAAAGTAATTAAAAAACAAACATGTGAATAGCCATATAGACAATAAAGGGTCAGTATTCTGTCCGAAGGAAATCACAGATCGTATTCTGATGTGAAAAAACTGATGTGTGAATGAGCCTTTATCAAAAGCTCTTTCAGATATTTTTTTTTTCACATCCGCATGCTGAGATTTTTGTGGATAGCACACTTTCCCATGGTTGTCGATATAGCTATCCACACGCCATTTTTTTCTCACCTGTAGACCACCTAATTATATAGAAGTCAATGGATCATGTGTGTTCCAATTTTTTCTCAGGTCATGCTGGAGAATCAGTTTTTTTTTTCCTTTTTATTTTAGGAAAATATATATATATACAGGCAGTCCCCGGGTTACATACAAGATAGGGTAGGTTTGTTCTTAAGTTGAATTTGTATGCAAGTCGGAACTGTATATTTTATCATTGTAGTCCCAACCGGAACTTTTTTGATCTCTGTGACAATTGGATTTAAAAAATTTTGGGTTGTCATAAGAATCAATATTAACACTAAAGCTTCATTACAGACACCTGTATATAATAGTACATATATACAGTTGTATATATAGTATATAATAACTGTTATAGCTGTTTATTGTAGCCTAGGACTAACGTACAATAAATTACCAATCTCCAGAGGTCCGTTTGTAACTAGGGGTCGGATGTAAGTCGAGTGTTCTTAAGTAGGGGACCGCCTGTATATAATTTTTGTGGATGTTAAAGAAACAATTGACATACTGAAAAAACGGACGCAGATACTATAAAAATCCAATATGGAGAACAACACTACACTTTTGTACATGCTGTAACATAATTATTCGGGCAGTTACTAATATTTTCTTAAAGATAGACAATGTTAGATGGGAAATAACTATACAGCACCACTGGGGTCTGATGCTTAATGATAAATTAAAGGCAGTTGGACATGAACATTTAAGTTATTTTGGGTTCAGGCCTCTATACACGGCTGACACAAGAATTAAGTTTTGCTAAACAAACTTTCCAAATGTGTGCAGCTGTCCTAAAACTAATCCCGGCGGCACGCGTGGCGTTTTGAACCCGTTTTTGGACCATTTTTAAGCAGTCCGTTAAATAACGCATGCGTGAAAACGCATCTGTTTTTGACCCATTTTAATTAAGATATTTGGTAAAACCGGTCAAAAACAGATGAATTTTCAAAATACATGTGTTTTTTAACAGAATGCTTAAAAACGACCCAAATACAGGTTCAAAATGCCACGTGTGCCGCCGGCCTAAGCCGTCTTATCCAGTTTTGGCAAAACTACAGCACAGGTGCCAGAGGTGGTCTCGGAGCCCTCTCTGTGGACTCATGTGCTGATGCACCAGCAGTTCACCTGCCAGGACACAAGGCATCCGAGGACACGTCATGATGAGGCCGTTGACACACGTGGCGTTTTTGGTGCATCTTCTTCATAGTGTTTTTGCATTCTCGTAAAGCGCATTAGTTTTGCATATTGGCTTTTTTAATGGGTTTTTGGATAAAGTGTCTTAATTTGGAGTTTTCTTCCTTTTGTGTTTTTTTTTGTGTCTGCATTTTTGAGGTTTGTTTTCTCTGCGCTTTTCAAAGCAATTTTGTTTATTTAAAAGGCAACCCAATATGATCCACACCTACTTTTGGCCTCAAAAACTGCATCTGAAAAACTGAACACGTGGCTGCACCCTCATGGCGCGTTCACACGTTGCGTTTGAAACGCATAAACAACAGCTGATGTGAGGTAATTTGCCTAATTACATTACCGTTTACGTTTGTAAACGCAATGTTAACGCATGCGTTAACAAAACGCATGTGTTAATGCTTTGTTAACACATGCGTTAACATCGCGTTTACAATGCGTTTTGTAAACGGAAACGTTAACAGTGATGTAATTAGGCAAATCACCTCTCCTCAGCTGTTGTATATGCGTTTCAAACGCAATGAAAACGCAGGTCAAAACGCAACGTGTGAACGCGCCCTCAAGGTGCTTTCACACGATGCGATGCGTTTTTTAATGCAGTTGAAACGCAATATAACCTCAGCATGTGATCAAGGCTGAAGCCTTTTGAATGCATCAAAAAACTTGATGGAATGCCCTCAGAGTTATTGTAAAGTGACACAACCTGAGTTGCTTGGGACTGCAGTGTGAGGGTGAGAACAGGGTCAGATTATCAATGGCGCTATTGGAGCTCATCCTCCGGGCCCTATGATTCTTTCTTTTTGAGGAGTTATGGAGGGAAGCTCCAATGTTAATCTCAATTTCCCCTCCTCCTGTCACTGGTATCTGCGTCCTCAGGATACCGATGGTGATAAAGCTATGGCAGAGGAAGGAGCAATCAGCTACTGCTCAGGGCGTGTTCACACGCTGCGTTTTGGCCTGCGTTTTCATTGTGTTTGAAACGCATTACAACAACTGAGGAGAGGTGATTTGCCCAATGACATTACTATTTACATTTGTTAACAAAACGCATGCGTTAACATATTGTTAACACATGCAATAAAATTGCATTTACAATGCATTTTGTAAATGCAAATGTTAACAGTAATTTAATTAGTCAAATCACCTCTCCTCAGCTGTTGTAATGCGTTTCAAACACAATGAAAACGCAGGCCTAAACGCAACGTGTGAACGCGCCCTCACACTTTGGGATAAATATGGGGGTTTTGGGTTGTAGTTTCAGCACTCTCTAAAAGGTTCATCATCACTGGACTAGTCTAACTTCACAACAAAATTTTGGTGCACTAGACATTTTTCGCTACTTATGTGAATAATTTCTCGTAGATCCAGGGACTGTTAGGGCACCTTTCCACTTGGCGTTTTTCTCGCATCCAAAACGAAAGTGTGAGGGGGTTTGGCCAAAATGCATATGCATTTGCAATGAAACGCATGCGTTTCAGATAGACCCCCCCCCTCACACTTTTGTTTTGGATGCATTTAAAAACGTGACAAAAACCCAACACTGGAAGGTGCCTTAGGATACATTTACACAGCCGCAGCCCGGCATACCATGGTGCGCTGGAGAGGAGCTGACCCCTCCCCCCTCCATAGAGAAAAGCGGCACACGGCCACACACACGGGGGTAGAGCATGCTTTATCTTTTCCCCGTGTACCGGCGCCGGACCGCATCCGTTTTTGACAAGTTTGACCAATTATCTTAATGGAAACTGGTCAAAAACACATGCGGTCTGCTTAAAAACGGGCCAAAAACGCGCTCAAAGCGCCACGCGTGCTCTGAGGTCTTCCATATACAGGTGTGTGCCTTTCCTAATAATGTTCAATCAGTTTAATTACACACATCTGGAGTCCAATGAATGAGTAGAAAGATCTCAAGGAGCATCAGAAGGAAATGGACATGATAATAAAAATACAATATAAAAAAAGGAAATGGACAGCATGTGATTTAAATATGAGTGTCACAGCAAAGGGTCTGAATACCTATGACCATGTGACCATTAAAGGAAATCTGCCCCCAGAGAATTTTTTTTATCAGACATACAAGCCAAAAATGTTTTCTAAAAAAAAGTTGTTCTATGTGTTTTTGAAACTTTCCTCTTTCACATGCGTGTTCCAGAGTCGTGTGGGCATCTAAGCTCTGCCCCCTGCTTCCTAGTCATTGTTCAAAATTAAACCACTGACCGCAGCCCATTTGAGCGGTCAGCTGCTACCATTTGCCATGCATAGAAAGTGAAAGCAGGCGGTTGCAAAATAGAGCGGAGTAGGAGGGAAGCTTGATTTGAACAATGACGAGACTGGTAACAGACTCCCTTTAAAGTCGTGATAGGCGATAATCATATTGGCAGAGAATCACATTACTTCATGTTCCCTCTCCTTGCCGATTAGCTGTGTGAAGAGAAAGCAGCATTGTGAGTTCTTCACATAATACTAGGCACAGCACTGTACCTCTGTGCCATTTCCCATGAAAATGTATCAACACTACTGTATTTTTTATTCTATTTTTATTACCCTTTTACCTGGTTACACAGGAGCTTAAATATTCATTTTTTTCAGAATTTTTCCACCAAAAATGGCCTTATCAAAACATCTTGGAGTCCCATGAAGAAAACACATTCTGAGCATCATGCAGATTGCGGTCAATTAATGTAGACCAAAACCAATCATATTCCAGTCTCCTATACTCTCTGAAATTAAAGCGGCATTCTGATTGGCTCATACAGGCAACAAAGCAATTTTTTGTGAGAACATATGTTGTATAACATGAGACTATGTATTTTCTTAAAGGTCCGGCTCTTCAGGAAAATGTAAGTCGCGTAGTTCTGCTGCCTGAGCGGGGTCGCCAATGTGTGGCGGGTCACTGGCCAAGCCTCTTTTGGTTATGTAGAAGTCACAGAATACTAGAGTGGTAAAGGATTGAGCCTCTGGAATGATGGCCGTGTTTATTGTACACAGCAGTTCTTGTCACAGCAGGATTACACATTTGCAATTTAACAAAAGGAATTTGGAATATTAAAAATAAAACTGTTTATACGATAAAAATGTACTAGATGTGATGTTCTAGATTTCAGCAGTCCGTGAGATCACATTCACGCATCCAAGTGCTTGTTAAGTCTGCGGACTTTCTCTTTCTTGTTTTTGTTTCCATGCTTTTTCCATGGCTTTCCTGAAAGTGCCTCTGTGCTGGATGTAGCTAATGGAATAGGACCGCTGCCCGGCTTGTACCCCATCACAGACTGTACTCCTTTGGTCAGAGCTCGGACGTTCTCCTTTAAAAACAAAAACAAGTTTAAATTTAGGAAATTAAACATGATTAAGGTATGGAAGATGTGATTTATGAAGAAGACTTTCTTCCTTCAATGTTTGTTACAAGTACATAATAGACCCAAGAAGGTTTGATTGGTCTTTTCTATATACATCTTTACATTACTAAATAGTGGCACCATATATGAATATAGGATGGAGGCGAGATAATGCAGCTTGGTATAAAAGAGGGCTGAGCTGTAATGCCATGCATAACCACTACAACGTTTGGTGCTATTTTTGGACAAAAAAAACAGGGCTGTGGAGTCAGTAAGCCACACTTATGACTCAGACTCCAACCCCAGCATGAGAAAAATGCAGCATTCCCACCCAGTGCCTTATTCCTCTAACCTATAGCAGAGGAACTCCACCCCTGAGAATGTACATAAAGTGCAGCCACATTCATCTCAATCCACACTAAGAGGCCACATGTGGCCTTTCAAGCCTTGAGTTGTGGTCGACACTCTGCCAACAGTGCAATGTAAAAGTACTCACTCCTATGTGTACTGTCTCTGGTTGTGTGTTGGGTTAAAGACACTGAGCAGGACGGCCCCCGGCACAGGAAAGAACCCAGAAGTACACTACTGCTCTCTGGTCCACTCATGTTCCTGGTGCAGTGTTTGCGTGGGTCCTCCGGTTTCCTCCCACACTCCAAAAACAAACTGGTAGGTTGATTAAATTAAGAGCCCCATGGGGACAGGGTCTGATCTGGCAAGCTCTGTGTACACTATATGTAATAAAGGAATTAATAATATTAATATTATAGGGGTATACATCGCCCAGCGGCGACTCCTCCCACCTGAACGCGGGGGAAGGAGTAAACAATGGCAGCAGCGATTGGCTGTTGCTGATGTTGGGGGTGGTTCCCCATTGAAGTCATTGTCCTTATAAGGCAGTCACATCACCGGCCTCCTCCCTTTTGCTAAGTGACATATCCGCTCAGCTAAGGCTGGCTCCACTGACTGTATTAGGTCTCTCAGCAGGAGGGAGCAGGATGGAAAGACGTAGCTTGGGTGTAATGAGTAGATGGAAACAACAACTATGGCTCCGTCTGCCAGTATGTGTCAATGGGTACACTCAGTGTATACTACAAACAAGGTGTGAACCCAGTCTAACATACCCTGGTCATTCTGAGGTTGTTTTTTAGTGACATGTTAATGGTGAATTTTGGTTGAGATGTTGGGCATTTATGAAAAATGCAGTTACGACTGCAATATTTAGAGCATCTACCTGGCTCTGTTCCCTCTGCTGGTATAGTATTAGCTGGGGGTAGGGAGCAGGGCAGGATAAGATTCACCCCAGAATCGTGAATATGCAAGTGTGTGTGAATTCACTTATTGTGGATGATCATATTTTATGGTTAACTCAGAGTAAGTGAGCATCACATGGTTCATTTCAATACGAAAAACTCTTTGGCTATGTTTACATGTGGCATTTTGATTACAGTCTGAAATGCAATCCAAAGGCTCCACCTGCGATAATGATGTTGAGGTAACATCACTTTTTCATCGCCCTTACTAAGGCTGTATTCACAAGTTCTGCTTGAAATGCGTTTAGAAATGCAATTCAACTGGAAATGGAAGGGGTTTTGCTTTATCACATATGCATTTCAACTGAAAGCAGGCAATCAGTTATCAGCACCATGTTTTTCATTTAAACACTGCAAAACACTTACTAATTGCATGCTTTTCAGTTGAAATGAATAAGCGATTGGGCCCCTCCCTGTTCCGGCTTGGTTGCATTTCTAAGCTCAATACAACTGGAATTTGTGAATGCAGCCCAAAAGCAATGGAAATTAAATGTAACCTCAACATGTTCATTTATAGAAAAGAAAAAGTAGACAGCACTGCTTATTGACCCTGGTTTCAGGGGCCAGACACAAAATTTCAGCACATGGAGACTGGGGATTTCAGGGCTCTATTCATTAAAGTAGAATCCAATAAGACTTGCAATAGTAGAAATACTATACTACTTTAAGTGATGTTTATTAGAGTATACTCACATACAGACAATATGTATGGTGAAGGGAGGATAACACCACCTCACATGTGTAGGAGCTACGGCCGTTGGGCGCCTCTGTGCTTCTTTCGGCTCCAAACTACAATACACGTGTCCCCCTCTCAGATAGATAGTTCAAGCATAGATGTTCAAAGGGAACCTACCACTTCGGATAGGGCTTATAAGCAGGACATGCCGTGCACCAGCTCAGGGTGAGCTGGTGCCGGCGCTTATCTTTGTTATGTTTTTAAACTTTTTTAAAGCATTTAATCACTTTAGTAATGTTTATATCG
The DNA here is from genome assembly GCA_019512145.1 of Engystomops pustulosus. Taxonomy (NCBI): domain Eukaryota; kingdom Metazoa; phylum Chordata; class Amphibia; order Anura; family Leptodactylidae; genus Engystomops; species Engystomops pustulosus. The sequence continues at coordinate 68,574,373 of CM033643.1, read as the reverse complement.
GAATTAGCTTCCCCGCACCGTGGTCCGCGCTCGGCACACCATGCGCACGACCGTGCGTGCGCCTGAAAAGGAAGTAGTAGCTCGCATGGTGCGCCGAGCGGGGACCATGGTGCGGGAAAGCTAGTTCCGATATAAACATTAATAAAGTGATTAAATGCTTTAAAACGTAACGAAGACAAGCTGCTTATAAGCCCTATCCAACGTGGTAGGTTTCCTTTAATCAAGTGAACTAATACTACAGGATGGCAAAGTTCAGACACGCCCTTCAGACGGCATAACATCTGCTTGAACCTGGAAGAAGCTCAGAGCCGCAAAACGGCAGTCGCTCCCACAAGTTGGGGTGGTGGTGTTGTCCTCCCTCCACCATGTATATTGCCTGTATGTGAGTATCCTCTAATAAACGTATCCTCTAAAAGAAGAAAATACAAAGGGGTGAGTGTCATTCTCTTTGTCTACTATTGCAAGTAACGTCAACATGTGATCACTGGTGTAACCTTTGGATTGTGTTTCAAACCACCACAAATGAACGCTGCCCGTTTGTTGGCTAGGTGTCCCAGCCCATACTAGATTCAACTGAAAATCTGGCCTTCACAGACAATGGAACTCAACTTCATTATATGCCACAACATTACAATTAGCCAGGACCCATTTTGCTCCACAGTTTATCACCACATGTCCCATCAAGCTGTCCACACGTTCTGGCTGACTTGCGCTTAGAGCTGCAAGTCAGTAAGAACGGAAAGGCGCTTGGCCCAATTATATGTGACAAGCACTGTGGGAAAAAACTGTACGTGTCTACGCAAGAGCACTGGATTCATTTCTGGCTGAAATGCCTTGCACCACACACTTCATACAGAAATAGTAGGCAGGTCAAAGAATGACTGATAGTTGTGGAGGGTGCCAGCAGTCAATCAGTCCCAGTCAGGGGTTCCCCATGTATCCAATAATAGCAAAGATGACTGCAGCACAGGGACGGATGAACTCAAAAAGAGTGCTTTATTCCAACCAAATGCTACATTTAGCAACATTTTGTTTGCAATATACAAATATGAAGCAAAATGTACCTGGTGAAAAAAGGTTTTGTCTACCACATTCTCAATGTGTTTGACTTTCTTGCTGCCATGGCCTTTTGCTTCTGTTGTGCCACTTAGTACTTTTTGATCTCTATACAGAGAATGCTGAGGCTGGAAGTCGGAAGGCTCTATACCAGGAGGAGGATGACAATACAAAAGTTTACCCTGAAAATAAATAAATAGAATATTAATAATGATAATCTACATATCCCACTTTACATGTACTAAATCCAAACTTTTGCTTTGAAACTACCCGTATATACTTGAGTATAAGCCGACCCGAGTATAAGCCGAGGCCCTAATTTACCACCAAAAACTGGGAAAACATATGACTCGAGTATAAGCCGAGGGTGGGAAATGCATTGGTCACAGACCCACCAAGTATATAGCCGGCCAGTCCCTATAATATACAGCCTGCCCCCAGTAGTATACAGCCTGCCCCAGTAGTATACAGCCTGCCCCCAGTAGTATACAGCCACCCCAGCCTGTCCCCATTAGTATACAGCCACCCCAGCCTGTCCCCAGTTGTATAGCCCACCCCCAGCCTGCCCCCCAGTAGTACAAGCATGCCCCCAGTAGTATACAGCCACCTAGCCTGCCCCCCAGTAGTATACAGCGTGCCCCAGTAGTATACACAGCCCCAGAATTAAAAAAAAAAAAAAAAAAAAAACTATTAATCACCTCCGGTGGCCCCGATGCCATTGCGGTCCTTTCTGGCTTCCGCGCGTCTTCGTTCTTCTTAACATCGTGTTGGGCGCCGCAACTGTTTCTCCCATCGGCGCCTTGTATGAGGCGCCGCTGCTGACGTCATAGTAGGCGCCGCAGGGAAGAAGAACAATGGCGGCGCCCAACACGATGTTAAAGAAGACAGAAGACGGCGCGGAAGCAAGAAGAGGAGCTGGGAAGCCAGAAGAGGAGCTGGAAGCCGAAGAGGAGCCGCGATGACATCGGGGGAGCAGCGCTGCGCATCAGGGCCACCGGAGGGTGAGTAAATAGTTTATTTTTTTTAGTCCATTTTTAATTATTTTTTTTACAGTATGACTCGTGTATAAGCGAGGGGCATTTTTCGCACATTTTTGTGCTGAAAATCGGCTTATACAAGAGATACACGGTAAATATACATGATTAACTAAAAAAGAAATAAACGTACATTGACATAATCCTTCAATATATAACGTGCAGACCTTGGCTGATCAGGCTGCCCATGTGAAGTCAAAACCTCTCATATCTGAAAAAGAAATGGATAAAATACATAAAAGATTTTCATTTGTTGGGAACCAGCAGCGCATTCAGTTATGTATAGGATCATGAACATAACTCACCTCCGTATGCAGCTAATAGTTCCTCAGAAGTGGGAGCACGATCCTGATCTTCATCTTCCGTGGGTCTGATGATGTTTATACCATAAATGGTCTCCAGCACATTTCGGGGGAATACGCTGTGCAATGTAAGCATGTTAAGGAATACATTTAATATGGCAGGTGGAGGCCAATAACTGAGAAAGGGTACACAGGAAGAGCACCAGCATGGTTATTTATGGAAAGAACGGGTTTACATGTCAGGAGAGGCAACAAGTCACTTTAAAGTTATCTAGCCAAAGCCATGTTATAAAGTCATTAACAATCCTTTGGAAACGAATGTGAGCCTTTTACAGCTTTGCTTTAAAGGATATAAGAGAGATTGGAGGTATGTGGTCTCTCATCTGATCAATCGGTAGGATACCACTACATTTCATCTTGCCTTTGTTGAAACAAATGTCGGCATCACAAGGCCAGGGCAATCACAGAGGCACGTCCAGCTTCTACATACAGTGTCTGCAGGGAAGGGAAAATATTCTGTAGAAATGATACAAAGCAATACAAAGGGTCATCATGGGCATTAACATGTGGAAAGTTCAGCGTTAATTGCAAATCATCTTATCACATAAGCTTGCTGAAAATAGCTATTCCGAGTACACTCAGATCTTGTGGATCTGCTGGTGTACAGCAGATTCACCAAATGACTTCTGTAGTCTCTTGATCAGCAGTGCCCCCACCAGTGACCGATTCTCCAGCTGTGTTCTCTGACAAAGCAAAAAGCTGGGACCAAAATCAATCAGCATGGAGAAAGAGCAACCACCTGAAATATAGGCCTGACACACACAAGTAGATAGGTGCAATGGATAAGCTGAATTTTTATTCTAAATTACCTGAAAGTGTTTGTGTGACCAGGAGTTGCTGAAACAGAAACCTTCTGTTTCCCAGGATAGTGTAATTGTCGAACTTTTACCAACATTGGATAGCCGACCTGATAATGGTAAATAACAGGATAAAAAAAATAATCCAAAATATATACAAAGTTTTTTATGAAAGAACATGATCACTTATTTTCATGCCAAGTGCTTCAGATTAAATGGGTATGTATTATACAAAGAAATAAAGACATTTATAATGAAACAAAGTGCATGGAAGCAGATGAACTTGTTGATCCATGGAAACAAAGCTTGGTTCGATCCCACACACTGAAAATATTACACAGGAGGGGAGTCCTGCATCATACAGGAATAAGAACGGTTACAGTAATGGGACAGCAGTTTGGACAGCATACAGGGAGTTCTTACTCTGCTTGATGCAAGGACTCCAGTCCGCGCAATGTGTTCAGTTTGTGGGATCGGACAACACAACGGGTACTTTCCATGGGACAAACACGTCATAAAAAATAAAAATAAATCAGTGAGCTAGCCGCAAAAACGGCAGTGGCTCACGGCCGCCACAGAGGTGCATTATGCACAGGCAGTGAGGAGCGGTCCCCACCCGCTCTGTCATACATCTATTCAAAATAGGAGGGATATGGTTTTTGAGGGTGGGGAACCAATTCTCACTTGCCACTTCCATGGGGCACTGCTCTGCAGAGGGAGAGGAATACTTTCTGCTAACTTTTCTTTTTATTGGAAAAGGCCAGTATTATTATAAAAACACTTTGGCAATGTGCACACTGTATACTATGGGGGAGCCAGAAAGGGCTCCTGATGACAGGTGTCCTTTAAGTTAACACATGCGAGAAAATTTGTAGTATGGAACCAATGTTAAAAATTTCATAAGGTGTAGTGCACAATTCAACTGGAAACTTTTTTTAGCCACCTAAAAAAGTACTAAATAAAACAACCCCAAAAAGTAATTCTGGTCCATTTTTTTACATGGGAAAAATTTTAATTTTCATTTTAACAGCAATGAGTAGACTTTACATCTAATGCATCAGTAATAGATGACCATTTTTAATGTGGATTCTCAGGAACTACATACATGTGTAAGGAGGAGTTGGAATGTCAGCTCCAAGTAAGAGGATTTGCTCCTTATACCATTTATGACTTTAACATGCCATTCTCCGAATTATTCCCATTTAGGGTTAATAAGGCTTGCACGGTTCTTATTTTTCCATGTGTGAACCATATCAAGGGACAGTCAACAGCTAGTAGACACAGGAATATACCAACACCAGCCCAACAGTGATTTGTTCCGATTCACCCTCTTCCTGTGTGGCACAGATTTAAATATTCCAGGAGTTCTTGTCTTTGCACCAAGTGGCTTTCATTAATGACAACTTTTTGTTCAGTCCTTTCAGAATCTCTCTCCTATTATTCTTTTCCCTCATCCTCTGCATCTTCAGAGCATGTCTGCCAGCCTATCATCCTCACAATCTCATACATCATACTTGAGTCGCTAGCCTCATGGTTACTGATAGGAGCAGTTTCTGGTTCACTTAGATCTTCGTCATTCTCACTGTTTTCTTATCCGTAGTACATCTTCATTTGGTGCACCCCCTCTTCATCATGCTTTGCTATGTAAAGTGTAAAACAAAAGAAAAAGTATACAATAGGGATGCTGACCTCATGCTCCTGGCCAAAAGTTCCATGGGGTCAAGATAATCTTTGCAGTGAATCCACTTCCTCCAACATTACATGTGGTGTCCATGGGAGTAATGGCAAGACAGGGGAACTGGAGCAGGGAAAGTACAGTTTGTTTGTGTTTTTTAAATAACCATTTCCTTCAATTACTTTCCAGAATTCTTGTGATTATGATGGGTCCACAACCCAGCAACTCTATCAATGAGAGTTCTCAGCAGCTGAAAAATACACAGTTTGTTCTAGCTGTAGTGCTGAGACAGGTTACTGCAGATCAGCTTATTTAGGTCATCAAAACTGGAAAACCTTTTTAAACTAGTAAGTCAGCTTGTAACTCCCTGTTTCACTAACATATCAGTCATTCAAATTCTTACTTACCCTATGTTGTAGGGATGGAGAATGAATGAAGCTACTAAGAAGCATCAACAAAATGTCTGCCCATGGGCTGGACTTCAAAAAGTATTGCAGTTATGGAGTTGAATACCAGCCCAGTGGTCATGCTTGGTACTGCAGCTAAGCTACACCGAAGTGGAGGGAGAACTGCAATACCACAAGGAGCCTGTGAATAGAATTATGTTGTTTTTATAAGAAACAACAAGCACTGTTTTCTATCCTTTAAAACCTGAAATTTAATACACCAATAAAACTGAAAAGTTAAAGGAAGATGTAAAAAACATAGAAAAGGACCGATTTATAATTAAATGAAACATACCTTGCATCTTCAGAAGTCTTGTTGCCTCAGCCAGAGCCGACCAGAAGACGACTTTAACACCTTCCTTCTGAAAGTAGGATGCAGCTTGCCGCTGGCCTACAGTTAAAGGTCCGCCTTGTTTTTAGAACATTTCCTTTTAGTGGATTTACTTCTTTAACATACGCTCCTATTAAAAAATTTAAGAAAATCAATCCACTTTGCTGTTAAAACTGTACCCTGGTTAAATCAAGTTAGGTAAAGTACAACATGGAAATACACTGCAATGTATCTACAAACTTTAGTGGCAAAGCAAGTGCATATACAGGCGGTCCCCTACTTAAAAACCAGACGACCCATAGTTACAAACGGACGTCTGGATGTTGGTAATTTTCTGTACTTTAGCCTTAGGCACAGTATCAGCTGTAACAATTATCAAAGGTGCAATTAAGCTTTATTGTTAATCCTGGTTCTTAATCCAACATTTTTAAAATCCAATTGTCAGAGAGACCAAAAAAAAAATTCTGGCTGGGGTTACAAGTATAAAATATACAGTTCAACTTACATACAAATTCAACTAAGAACAACCTGCAGATCTTGTTGCCTGTTATAGCAGCAGTGTTTACTGAATTGTAAAATGAGCAAGTGTTACTAAAGGGGTTATCAGGACTACCAATAAATTGGGCTGGGCTTGGACTATAAAAATAAATAAATATAAAACGTTTACTCCCTCCTCTGTCGCTGCGATGTCCGCACCGCGGTCCTTCTGATAAACAGAGGCACGGAGCATGCCATCCCATCCGTCACCATACCCCGACAAATCAGCCGCCTGGACGCTCCCGAGCGCAGCTTTTTGTTGCCTACGGGGGCACAGATCAGATGACGGGCACAGGACATCGGGAGCACTTGCTGCTGATGAACCAGGAGAAGTACCTGTGTCTGTATTAGAGAATGTGGTTCGAGTAATTTATGATTTGTCTTCTTGGGAACACCCCTTTATTGGTCAAACAAGGTTTATAACCAGTCACTAGCAATGGATGTTGGAGGAAGGAAGAGATGAGAGGTTAGATTTACATGCCCTGGTCCTTGATGAGAACCTGTTCCCAAAGGTGCCTAGCAGCAGCATTTTCTGTAAATGTGTTTATAGTAGACCATTTAGTCAAAACACGTTACATCTTAAAATCTAGTTTTTGTGCTAATGGGTTGGCACAATTTACCGTATATTTAATAGGTAAGTTATGTTAAAAGTCAAAACAGATAGAAAAAAAGAACTATTCAGCAGTCCCGAAAATAAAATGTATGTAGTAATCTACAAGCGAGTATAAGCAAATGATAAAAAAACATTGACTCTTTGATAACTAGTGTTCAATGTTTTTAAACAAGTATATTAGCAATAAAAAGATAGTAACAAAAATCTACCAAATCTGCACCTGAATAAAGTGGATTTCTGGCATCTACTATCTGCACTACAACATCACTGGAAAACAGAAAAAAATGAAAAACTGTAAACTTGGTATTGGACAAGAAAAACAGACATATTTTTATTTTAAAAAAATCTAAAAAATACTTATGACTTAAAGGGAACTGTCACCAGAGACCCATTTAGCACTCCCCCATACCCACAGAGCATAGTACATACACTGCCAAAGTGTTTTGTATAAAAAAATAGGTTTTACAGAAAACAAGATATGTTATATTGTACCTTTCAATACAGTGCTGTGTGACTAGGCACTGTCCCCTGGGGAGTGGCTGGTAAGGAGAAGTTTCCACCCCCCCCCCCCCCACCTTGGGAAACTGTTCCATGTGTCCTTTTCAAATATATGAAAACACCATCACTTGGCTAGCGACGACCCTGCTCCTCTATAGCCAATCCCGAGTGTGGGGATTTATTCATATATTAAAAAAAAGGACACAGGAAGCGTTCCAAAGGGGGGGGGGGTGTCCTTCCAGCCACTCAGGGGACGAGGGCCCTAGTCACAAGCAGATGCTAGTGAAAGGTACAATATAACATATCTTTTTCTGTAAAACCTATTTTTGTTTTATACAAAAACACTTGGCAGTGTATAACATGCTTTGTGGGGACGGGGGGAGTGCTAAAATTGGGTCTCTGGTGACCTTTAAAGGACATTACCGCCAGGATCAAGGATTGTAAACCAAGCACACAAGATGTAATGTTTGTGCCCCTTGTTCTTACCAACGTTTAAAAATTATGCAAATAAGCCTTAGGGGCTTTGGGCTCCATAGCTGTTAAATGACAAGGTCTCATTTGCATAGTTTAAAGTCTTTGTAAAAACAAGGGCTAAAGGAAAAGCAGATGGGGAAACTCCAGATGCCATGTGTACTTGGTTTACAATCATTGATCCTGGTAATTATTTTTATTTTGTAATAACCATATTTTTTACATTTTCTGCATTTAGACAAGCTAGGCAAAGTCATCAACAAGCTGTACATGTACACAGAGCACTGCCCCAGGCAACATAAATTGGTCTATGATAAAGGTGTAAAGTAGTTAAAATACGGGGCCTGGCCGTAAGAGCAATTCCCACACAATAAACATTTGGAATACATACAATTGTGGTGAAAAACCCTCAGCATAAAGGGTCATAATTCAGTTTATAACCACAAACCACAGCAATCTCCACCAAGATACAAATGGATAATTCCATCAATTTCTGGTGAGACTAGTTGTATCTATGTTTCTTAGCACACAATCCATACAGATATAACTGCATATGGCTTATCTGCTGCAAAAACCATGATCTGGTCTTTGGGCATATTGCTACAGATAACATAAATAAACATAAACCAATATTTACCTCCTTCTATGACTCTCCAGAGTTGACGCCAGAAATCCAGATTACGTTCAAATGGTGTAAGAATCAGTTTCTTTTCTTCTTCAAGTCTGGTAAAAGAAAAGTTAAATTCAGATCATCCACGATCCCTTATACAGTGTGGCGAACCTACAAGGGCAATTTAATCAGCAACCTATTGCTCCTGCTCTTCCACAGCTTTCAATTGTATTGGGATATTGAGGACACCAATGTGAAGGAGAGATATTTAGTAATCAAGTGCTTTCCTCCAGGGTCCTTTGATCAAGAAGAATTGTGGGCAGAAGCTCCAATAATACAACCACTATCTACAACACCTTCCTCTTCCTGCAGGAAGTGTCTGGAAAACCTATGCTGGGGTGATGGGCCTGGGTGCCAAAGAGATGGTCTGAGTGCCACCTCTGGCACCCGGCCATAGGTTTGCCACCACTGCCTTATACCATTACACCAGAACTACATGCATTATGTAAGAACTACTTGGCCAGCTCACGCCTCCATCCAAAAAAGTCTCCCTCTCAGACTGCTTCAGAACTTCGGCGCTGGTGCTTTTATTCCAGCGGGGTCTGTAAGCCAAAGCAATGAAATGACAGTGATGTGGGCTTCTAAAAGTCCAGGATATACAAGGAATAGGAAGAAATCTCCATAATGAAATAGAAACCTAAGAGGTAACAAGATTTTTCCACCTTGGTCTTGTACACAAAAACTGCTGATTTTTTCATGAAGTTTCTAATTCGGCTAGATTCTCGATGTAGCAATCTGGTTCTCGCTTCAGCTGGGACAAACCTAATATTGAGTTTTTCGCAAAAAAAACATCAGAAGAAATTTGAGGAAGCAAAATTAAAGTTTTTACAGTTTTTCTATACAGTTAAGGTGGGACTTTATAAGATTAACATACCAGTTCAGTAGCTCATAAATACCTACCTAAAGCAATATTCACTTAAAGGGAACCTGGCACCAGGAGACCCTCGCCTACATAAAATGCTGAACATTTTTTGTATGAAAAATTAGTTTTACAGAGCAAAAGTTATATATTTATATTACCTTAGAATGACATGTGCTCTGTGACAAGTCAAGTCTCCCCCTAAAACAGGGCTGAAGAGGAGTAGAGGTAGATATGTTCACTATCCAATTATAACACTTACACTAAAATGTGACATGCATCCTCCTTACCTGCAACAACACTCTGTTCCTGCCAATCTGCTGGGCAGAAAAGTCTCAATAAGCTCTGTTCTGTCACAGATTGGAGATTCAGTCTGCCCCATCATAGCCATCATTCAGTCACTAGTTGTGGAGTGCAGAGACAAGTATTAAATCAGAAGAATATAAAGGCAGCAGAGAAATATTACAACCGCAGCAAAACTGCATTGGTCACAGCCCCCCCCACCCCAGTAAATAATTGCTTGCCAGCCCCTAGTAGTTTGAAAAAAAAACAAAAAAAAAACATGTACTCACCTTTCGACCTTTCAAAGATCAATGAGTACAGTGTTAATTTTTTATAGACTCGGAGTTGAAGTGAGTAAGGTTTTCAGCCAAAATTTTGCGGTTCAAAAACTCGGCTTTACTGTTCATATGCATTCTATGGAGGACTGTTAAGGGACTTTATTCTTGTTAATTTTTAAATTCCACTTTTTTTTTTTTACAGTTTTATGTTGTCCTAGGGTGGGGCATTTTATTAAACAATGATCCGTTCATCAACTATACTGCAATTCTAATAGTATTATACATACGATCCAGTACATTACTCTAGCTGATATAGATTTATAACTAGCAAAAGAGTGTGAACTTTCATTCCACAGTGTTCTGGCCAAAAGATTTATTTTATTGCAAATCTCTGACAGATTCTGTGATTGGAGCCTCCAACACGTGTGAACTGCTGCCTAACCAGACCATCAGCACAACCAACCCTCTATTTGTGAGTGTGGGGCACGATCCTAATAGAAGATAGGTCCCGCCGCCCCTTGTTCACTCTCCATATTCATGGCCAGTATACGGGTTTCGGGGGTTGCTGGAGTCAGCACTCACAGGAGTCTCTCCCTCGCCAGCCCCGCTGATCTGGCTCGGTCTTCATCAAGAGCTTCCCAGTCCACATGTCGCTTCTTTTTGCCCCATCAGCATCACACACTAGCGAGACGGCACGACAGGATAAAGCAGATGCGGAGCGAACACTGGAACGCAATTGGAAACAGGTGATACGCTGAGTGCAACGTTTAAAACCGCTCCCAAGTGCAGTCCGAATTACGTCTCGACACCGAGAGGAAGAGACAGTGAGCACACAGTGAGACAGGCTCTCATAATGGTTGGTGTGCGGGGGAGACCTGAGCCATCCATACACCATATTTATACAGTCTGTAGGCTGATGTACCTGCACATGTCCTATATGCAGCATGTCACTACAAGTATATGTAACGTCTTTATGCATTTGTGAAAGCAGCATACAATGACATACTCCCTATACGTAGATAAAAAGAATAACCAGCAGGACATCAGGTCACCAATCAGGAAGTCTTGCACATCAGCATCATACATCAAGAGTAAAATACTTATAAATGATAACGCCTTTTGGCATAAGCGCGTTCAACATTCTGTGTTTTTGTTATGTTCTTATGTGCTCGAAACGCGGTGTTTGCACACAGCTGAAGCCAGTTTGCAAATCCAATAAGCTGAACGCAATCGCGTTTCTCCACCCTTTGCAACTAATTGCATTGAAAAAGTGCAAAGTCTAAAACCGCAACACATAAGCAGTTTGTGGCTTTACAAAAATTGGCAACAGAGAACTAAGTAAAATAATGTCAACATGCGAGACACGAGGGCTGCAAGAGTATGCATTAAATGGAAAAAGACCGGGAGATTAATCAAATGCGTAAACTGCAAAAACGTACGTGTGAACAACAGCCTAGGTAAATCACACACCATAGGGGGATGTATATACGGCCGTAAGCGTGTGGAACCATACGCTCTGAACATTGGGGAAAGATTGGGACATGTTCCACATGGCTCATATTATCCATAAAGAGAAATGGTGACCCTTGTTTGGTTTGAACCGTTTGCGTTCTGAAGATGTTATAAGCGACGGGTAACACGTACCGCAGTAGGCGTTTCAGGGAGAAACGCATGCAGATTGTTTAAAGGGGTATTCGTCGTCGGAACATCACATTAAGGTTTGATAAATCTGCCATATAAAAACATTTCTTCAATTAGATGTCATTTAAGACAAAATGTTCGCTGTGTAAGAAATTCCCATACAATGAGTCTTATGGTCCCTTAGAAACGAGATAGCTCCCGGATACGGCCACCTCTGCTGGATGGGACTCCACAAATAACGCAAAGTTTTGGATAGAAATATCCGGGAGTATGCATGACCCCAGCCGTCCTATGGCTAAGGAACATGAATCCAGGAGAGTCAGAAGGAACCTCAATAGGGCTGTCGGCCACTGCTACCACAATGTGCGTAGGTCGGTCGTAACCAAGGAGCCATTGTTTTAAGGGACAACTTGCGCTATGTTATGGGAAATTATGTTCACACGGAGGAAACATTTTTTTAATAAAATCCTTGAAGAATCGTTATTTAGGAAGATTATGGAAACAGATGGACTATAATGCTCGATAGAATACACGGCAGCTTTATGCGATCGAAGTTCTATGTACGCGTCTTCCTGGTCCGTATAAATCTAGGCGCAGGTAGGATCCTCCAGCACGTCGTTCCAGACAGCGGGAGGCGCGATGGCCTCTGTAACCTCGTCGGCCAGTACCTCCCCTTGTTAGCGGGCTTAGAACGGACGTTCTAGCGGTACGCATGTGACGCGGCCTAAAAAGAGTAAACTTAAGTGACCATGCGTCACTTCCAGGGTCCAAAAACGGTGTGCACATAGGCTTTATGCTGTAACACGTCAATCATTTCCAGTGTTTTTCCTGAGTTATTGAATGTGATGCACTGATAGAAGACTGCCTGATTGAGGGAGTTTTGCGCTTCTCAACGATTTCGCTATAAAGTCCAGTGCATGGATCTGTGAGTAGGGGCATTACTGCAGACAACTGAAACAATAATCTTTGTGACCAGCATCCAGCATTGGAAAAAGCCTTCCTGTTAACACATCCTAATTTGTTAAAATTGTATAAATAGTGGGTGCCAATAAAGGTACTTGGTTCTGAGCGCATTTTGGACAATTTTATGCACTAACTTGATTGGTTGGCAGGGACGTGTGTGGATGAGTCTTCCTCTTTTCGTACTGTTTAGTCCATCCAGGCCAGTGCTCCAGTAGCAATGGGTAAAGGAGCTAAGTTTTTGGAGTTTACATGTTACTCACCCACTATGCACAGGGAGATGTGGGCAAAGTAGTATTCATTGTATATATGCACATTTTCAATATTTTCATTTTGTATACGTGTTAATACCAAACTATGAAAATCTTTTGTACAAACAAGTTATCCTTTCTACCGTCCATTTACTTTTCATATTTTGGGATATGGCATATAAATAACAGGTTTATGATTTTTACTTTTTTTTTTTACAACATTGTTTGTTTCAACTAGTATTTACTCGGATTCTTTATCTCCCTATGGGGTTGTATCCTCATACAATATACTTCAATATACAGGGTGTAACCAAAAGGAAGGGACAGTGGAAATCCACACAACACAATTGATTCAAGTCATTTCACAGACAGATGGTGCGTAGTGCTTGAATAATACAAAATGGGTGATAAAAATTTTTCAAATGGGGATATCTCATAAACACCATGGGACTTACAAAAGAAAAAAAAGTGACAAATTATTTCTTACAATCTATCAAGATACTACAAACCCCCACCCCCCCCTGCCCTCGCTGCGAACACTACTTAGAGTTTTATATATCATAAAAGGGTGTACGTCCATTTCCAGACCCAAAATGCTTACTGTTGTAAATGAAACATGATACAATTTGTTCAATACTTTCTATATCAATCCTTACAGTTTTCTAGATCTCTGCTTCTGTTATTCTAAGAATGCTCAGAAATCTGACCACGGTCCCACAGGTGAAGCGGCTCTTAGAACACCGGCTCTGATTACTCTGTATGATACTAAGGCCTGCTGCACACTGTATGTCGATTGCTGTCCATGGTGAGTAACCATGAAGTTTACAGATATAGAGCAAGCAGAAATCTAGAAAACCTGATAATTGCTACAGAAGTAGATTGGAAACATTGTATAACTTTTATTATACACAACAATAACATGATTGCTAAATGGGAAACCCTTTAAGTCTCTACTCTCTAAAGATGGGGATTTGTACATGGCTACACAGTTTTCAAATATGAATGTCTCTAACGTAAGTGCTCAAAATTTGGTGACATTAGCATAGCTTTAGAGAAACATTGCCCTACTCTAGTTTTCAGATTTTGATTTGAATTGTGGATTTATCGAAGTATCCATTTCAGTGGTTTTGTCACAAGTACGGTGCATCTTTACACAAATCAAAACAGACGACTTCAACAATGTTTTTTCCTGGAGTATCCAAATCTACACATACAAATGGTCCGTGCCGAGTAAGATGTTTAAGTTCCCTTACCCACCCACTCCGGGTTGGTGGGTTAGGAGGGTCTAGCTTAGTATCCATGGGTAGATTTTTGAAAAAGATTTGACTGTCCTTGGATTTTTGTTGCCAATGGTTGTTATAACTTGACTGCAACACCTAGTGAAGCTTAGTTAGGTGCCTTGTTGGGTTTCACCCAAAGCATCTATATGGTTTAAGTTATCGCTGTAGCTTTTGCTTACAGCATTTATGCTGCAGACGAATTAGTCGGTTACACGCAAAAAGGAAATGTTGAGAGATCTGGTTGGGAAACAATTTTCTTCTTCTCTGGCATACCATGGCACCTGGTTACGCCAGTCTCTATACACACGAAGCTGGCACGGTAACATCCCAAGTCCTTATATCATGAGTAACCATCCATCATATCGTGTGTACACCCAACGGTCTGCATTAAAATACGCACTTTACAAGAAACCTGCTATTTTTCCATGATTGGAAAAAAAATAGACCTATTTTACCACACGTTACAAAATGCTGTCTTAAAGAGCACTGTCAATTACGGTTCATACTCATATCTCGAACCGATATACTCCATGCCCATGTTTATACATCAATAGGGCAAATTTACTATTACGTCAATATAAGAAGCAGAGGGATGCAACGTGTTTCACAGCCTCCCCGTAGATGCCGCCCCCCCCATTGATGTAATTACATATCTCTAATGCCGAGCTGTTCATCTCACTAGAAGATAGGTCCCGTAGGTATTTAGATTATTTGACTCGCGTGGACGTGGTTTTCGATTTTGATGCGCACTGGCTTTGCATAAAGTCTACATTCGCTGCCCATTTTTAGCGGGCATATTCTACTGTTAAACAAAATAATGGTTGCTAGATCCCTTGATTAATTCTAACCATACGAGTCTCGTAATGGGTCTGACTGAAGATTGCTCCCTCATATGATTATACCATTCTAAATGTAAATGGGGAACAAGTATCTTTGTATTTATGGCTGCCTTTTTTAAGTGTCTGCTGTTTGACACACTGCTGAGAGTTTTTTTTGGTGCCGTGGATTGACACATTTTAGAGACTTTTTAGCCACATGTAAAATAGAGTCGGAAGTAGAATATGGGTCAGCTGTACTTTGATTTGATAGAAATGTATCGTATTTACGCCTACATTCACACTACATATATGGGGAAATAGTACGGCTGTGTTATAAGCGGCTTATATAAGTCCCCCTAGAGCTGGCAAGGGTGCCAACGACGTACATGAGCCCGTACGGTCAGCACACTTGCGCAACTGTAACACTCCCTAAGCCGGAGAGAAAAATGGGACGTGTAATTTGTTGGCCGAATATACTATCTATATATATAAGTTACTGAAATATTATACTCCCGGCGCCGAGGCACCTTAAGCCTTGCCGATGAACTGTGCGGGTACGGAACTCCATATCTGTATGATAGTTAGCTCTTGGATTACCAAGTGCACATGGCAGTCTGCCAGACTCACGTACTACTGAAACCCATATGATTATGGGTTATACCATCCCGAACGACTGTTCTGGCATCGACTGAAAACAAGAATTGTGCATCATCTATCATCATAGGCAGAGTGATCAGTCCCGCACACTTTCGAGGATTCATCCTTGAGACTATGTGAATATGGCCTTAATCCAAAATAGGGAGTGAAGAACGGCCGCAAAGCAATAAAGATAAATAGGAACACTGTGTAAAGACACACAAAATGGTGCAACTCTTAACACCTGGCGTGGGTGCAAAAAAATAGCGGCAAATTATCGAAAAAAGCATACCAAAATGGAAAAGAACAAGCAAGAGGGAAGACACATGTTCAGCCAGGAGTTAGCAAGGGAGTCTCTCTTCAAAGTTCTCATTGCTTTACGAGGAGGAGGATGATGTTTTTCAAATGTTGGCTGAAACTCACCTATCTTTATGGAGAAGGTCACTTTCATAATATCAATGTTTCTGGGTGGAGGCATCACTGAAGTCAAATTTTAAAAAGGGAGTGTTTTAATTTCAGTTTTCTAAATGATACTGCACAGGCCGTATATTTCATGGGGTTTTCCCATGAGGCAAAGTAGGCAATCTCCACAGGCCTACTTGCGGAGTCAGTGGGGGTCTTCAGTGACCGCAGATTGCAGAATGAGGGTCTGAAGCGCCGCTGACGCTCCTCCGACTAATGGAGCGACGGCCCACGCCATGACCTCTCTGGCGCCTTAACCCCTTAACGCTCTGCGCCGTAGCTCTACGGCGCAGAGCGGTATAAGGAATGTATGAAGAGGGCTACGGGATGAGTCCTCTTAATCAAGAGGTGGGGGTTGTGCATATTGCAGCAAACCCCCAACAGCTAAAACGTGGTCGTGCTTGCACCGATCGCGGGATATTACACCTTTCAACGTCGCCGGCGCGTTTAAAAGACCGACAGGAGAGCTGGGCGACACACATCTTTATTACGAGCAGGCGCGCCCCGAGTAATCGGGGGCGGGAGATCGGTTGCAATGGTAGCCTAGGGTTTCGTTGGACCCAAGACTATATGGCATCTGCAGATTCGTTTACAATGAGACAGTGGCATGTAATTTGAAGTGCTGCAAAAGCATATTATGCAATAACAGAAGTATTGCAGTATATGGTGAAGCGATTGACTATTAGGGTTAATGTACCCTAGATGGTCTAAAAATAGTGGAAAAAAAAAAAAATTTTAAAAAATAAAAAAATTCAAAAATAGAAAAATCCAAATCACCCCCTTTCCTAGAACAGGAGATAAAACATAATAAACAGTAAAAATCCCAAACATATTAGGTTCGTCGCGTCCCAAATGCCCGTCCTATCTATCGAAATATAAAAACGGGTTACGGGCGGCGGTGACCCGAGGCGGGAAGGGAAATGGCGACCAAATGTCCCAAAAAAAATGAGACTTCTTTTTACACCTTTTTAATAACATAAAAATATGAAACAATAAAAATTATCAAAATGTTCGCAAGACCTCAAAATGGTAGCACTGAAAAAAACGGTCGTGATAATTCGCAAAAAAATGAACCCATCAACTCTCCGTGCACCAAGTATGAAAAGTTATTAGCGTCAGAAGAGGGCAACATTTTTTTTCTCGGTTTGTACACATCGTTATTTTTGAAAAGTATTTAAAAACAAATAAAACCTATATAAATTGTGGTTTTCACGCGATGAGCCGCACCAAACCAAAGAATAAAGGTAGGAATGTTATTTGGAGCGAAGAGGAAAGTGTAAAAACTGAGCCCACATTTGGAATTTTTTCAGATTCGCAGGTACACGCATGTTTAAAATAAATAACATTGGGAAAGTTAAAGTTGTGACGCACAAAAATAAGCACTCAAAAAGGGTCATGTACATGTAAAATGAAAAAGTATGGATTTTGAAGTTGGGAGCGAGAAATGAGCCGAAAAACAATGCGTCCTTAAGGAAACCTACACACTGGAGGGCAGGTTTCCGATGGGCAATAACGGGAACTGCTAAGGGTGAGTGGTGCCGGAGCTTATTTTATTGGGTTTAACCGCGGTATCGCGTTAAAACACTTTTTAAAATTACGTAGCGGCGCAGGAGGTACGCGCTCGGAGTTCAGTGCGCGCGGCTTACATAGGAAGTGAATGAGAGAGCGTGGCACGGTAAGCGCCGACGGCGTACCTCATGCGCCGGCGATAAAGTTTAAAAAGGGTTGAAACGCGATACCGCGTTTAAAAACACTAACGCTAAAATAAGCTCGGCACCAGCTCACCCTGAGGGGGTGCCCGGTTATAAATAAATAGAATATTAATAATGATAATCTACATATCCCACTTTAAATGTACTAAATCCAAACTTTTGCTTTGAAACTACCGTATATACTTGAGTATAAGCCGACCTGAGTATAAGCCGAGGCCCCTAATTTTACCACCAAAAACTGGGAAAACATATTGACTCGAGTATAAGCCGAGGGTGGGAAATGCATTGGTCACAGACCCAGCCAAGTATATAGCCGGCCAGTCCCCTATAATATACAGCCTGCCCCCAGTAGTATACAGCCTGCCCCCAGTAGTATACAGCCTGCCCCCAGTAGTATACAGCCACCCCAGCCGTCCCCATTAGTATACAGGCCACCCCAGCCTGTCCCCAAGTTGTATAAGCCCACCCCCAGCCTGCCCCCCAGTAGTACAAGCATGCCCCCAGTAGTATACAGCCACCTAGCCTGCCCCCAGTAGTATACAGCGTGCCCCAGTAGTATACAGCAGCCCCAGAATTAAAAAAAAAAAAAAAAAAAAAACTATTATATCACCTCCGGTGGCCCCGATGCCATTGCGGTCCTTTCTGGCTTCCGCGCGTCTTCGTTCTTCTTAACATCGTGTTGGGCGCCGCAACTGTTCTCTCCCATCCGGCGCCTTGTATGAGGCGCCGCTGCTGACGTCATAGTAGGCGCCGCACGGGAGAAGAACAATGGCGGCGCCCAACACGATGTTAAAGAAGACAGAAGACGGCGCGGAAGCAAGAAGAGGAGCTGGGAAGCCAGAAGAGGAGCTGGGAAGCCAGAAGAGGAGCCGCGATGACATCGGGGGAGCAGCGCTGCGCATCGGGGCCACCGGAGGGTGAGTAAATAAGTTTATTTTTTTTAGTCCATTTTTAATTATTTTTTTTACAAGTATTGACTCGTGTATAAGCCGAGGGGACATTTTTCAGCACATTTTTTGTGCTGAAAAACTCGGCTTATACAAGAGTATACACGGTAATATATACATGATATATAAACTAAAAAAGAAATAAACGTACATTGACATAATCCTTCAATATATAACGTGCAGACCTTGGCTGATCAGGCTGCCCATGTGAAGTCATAAAACCTCTCATATCTGAAAAAGAAATGGATAAAATACATAAAAGATTTTCATTTGTGTTGTAGGAACCAGCAGCGCATTCAGTTATGTATAGGATCATGAACATAACTCACATCCGTATGCAGCTAATAGTTCCTCAGAAGTGGGAGCACGATCCTGATCTTCATCTTCCCGTGGTCTGATGATGTTTATACCATAAATGGTCTCCAGCACATTTCGGGGAATACGCTGTGCAATGTAAGCATGTTAAGGAATACATTTAATATGGCAGGTGCAGGACCCAATAACTGAGAAAGGGTACACAGGAAGAGCACCAGCATGGTTATTTTATGGAAAGAACGTGTTTACTATGTCAGGAGAGGCAACAAGTCATCTTTAAAGTTATCTAGCCAAAGCCATGTTTATAAAAGTCATTAACAATCCTTTGGAAACGAATGTGAGCCTTTTACAGCTTTGCTTTAAAGGATATAAGAGAGATTGGAGGTATGTGGTCTCTCATCTGATCAATCGGTAGGATACCACTACATATCATCTCTGCCTTTGTTGAAACAAATGTCGGCATCACAAGGCCAGGGCAATCACAGAGGCACAGTCCAGCTTCTACATACAGTGTCTGCAGGGAAGGAGAAAATATTCTGTAGAAATGATACAAAGCAATACACAGGGTCATCATGGTCATTAACATGTGGAAAGTTCAGCGTTAATTGCAAATCATCTTATCACATAATGCTTGCTGTAAACTAGCTATTCCGAGTACACTCAGATCTTGGTATCTGCTGGTGTACAGATATCACCAAATGACTTCTGTAGTCCTCTTGATTCAGCAGATGCCCCCCACCAGTGACCGATTCTCCAGCTGTGTTCTCTGACAAAGCAAAAAGCTGGGACCAAAATCACTCAGCATGGAGAAAGAGCAACCTACATAGGAATAATAGGCCTGACACACACAAGTAGATAGGTGCAATAGGATAAAGCTGAATTTTTATTCTAAATTACCTGAAAGTGCTTTGTGTGACCAGGAGTTGCTGAAACAGAAACCTTCTTGTTTCCCAGGATAGTGTTAATTGTCGAACTTTTACCAACATTGGGATAGCCGACCTGATAATGGTAAATAACAGGATAAAAAAAATAATCCAAAATATTATACAAAGTTTTTTATGAAAGAACATGATCACTTATTTTCATGCCAAGTGCTTCAGATTAAATGGGTAATGTATTATACAAAAGAATATAAAGACATGTTATAATGAAACAACCGTGCATTGGAAGCAGATGAACTTGTTGATCCCATGGAAACAAACTGCTTGGTTCGATCCCACACACTGAAAATATTACACAGGAGGGGAGTCCCTGCATCATACAGGAATAAGAACGGTTACAGTAATGGGACAGCAGTTTGGACAGCATACAGGGAGTTCTTACTTCTGCTTGATGCAAGGACTCCAGTCCTGCGCAATGTGTTCAGTTTGTGGGATCGGACAAACATACGGGTCCATTTCCATGGGACAAACACGTTCATAAAAAAATAAAAATAAATCAGTGAGCTAGCCGCAAAAACGGCAGCTGGCTCACGGCCGCCACAGAGGTGCATTATGCACAGGCAGTGAGGAGCGGTCCCCACCCGCTCTGTCATACATCTATTCAAAATAGGAGGGATATGGTTTTCTGAGGGTGGGGAACCAATTCTCACTTGCCACTTCCATGGGACACTGCTCTGCAGAGGGAGAGGAATACTTTCTGCTAACTTTTCTTTTTATTGGAAAAGGCCAGTATTATTATAAAAACACTTTGGCAATGTGCACACTGTATACTATGGGGGAGCCAGAAAGGGCTCCTGATGACAGGTTCCCTTTAAGTTACCACCATGCGAGAAAATTTGTAGTATGGAACCAATGTTAAAAATTTCATAATGGTGTAGTGCACAATTCAACTGGAAACTTTTTTTTTAGCCACCCTAAAAAAGTACTAAAATAAAACAACCCCAAAAAGTAATTCTAGGTCCATTTTTTTACATGGGAAAAATTTTTAATTTTCATTTTAACAGCAATGAGTAGACTTTACATCTAATGCATCAGTAAATAGATGACCATTTTTAATGTGGATTCTCAGGAAACTACCATACATGTGTAAGGAGGAGTTGGAATGTCAGCTCCAAGTAAGAGGATTTGCTCCTTATACCATTTATGACTTTAACATGCCATTCTCCGAATTATTCCCATTTAGGTGTAATAAGGCTTGCACGGGTTCTTTATTTTTTACCTGTGTGAACCATATCAAGTGGACATGTCAACAGCTAGAACACAGGAATATACCAACTCACCAGCCCAACAGTGATTTGTTCCGATTTCACCCTCTTCCCTGTGTGCACAGATTTAAATATTTCCAGGAGTTCTTGTCTTTGCACCAAGTGGCTTTCATTAATGACAACTTTTTGTTCAGTCCTTTCAGAATCTTCCTCCTCTATTATTCTTTCTCCCTCATCCTCTGCATCTTCAGAGCATGTCTGCCAGCCTTCATCATCCTCACAATCTTCATACTCATCACTTGAGTCGCTAGCCTCATGGTTACTGATAGGAGCAGTTTCTGGTTCACTTAGATCTTCGTCATTCTCACTGTCTTCTTCATCCGTAGTTACATCTTCATTTGGTGCACCCCCCTCTTCATCATTGCTTTGCTATGTAAAGTGTAAAACAAAAAGAAAAAGTATACAATTAGGGAAAATGCTGACCTCATGCTCCTGGCCAAAAGTTCCATGGGGTCAAGATAATCTTTGCAGTGAATCCACTTCCTCCAACATTACATGTGGTGTCCCATGGGAGTACTGGCAAGACAGGGGAACTGGAGCAGGGAAAGTACAGTTTGTTTGTGTTTTTTTAAATAACCATTTCCTTCAATTAGCTTTCCAGAATTCTTGTGATTATGATGGGTCCAACACCCAGCAACTCTATCAATGAGAGGTTCTCAGCAGCTGAAAAATACACAGTTCTGTTCTAGCTGTAGTGCTGAGACAAGGTTACTGCAGATCAGCTTATTTAGGTCATCAAACCTGGAAAACCTTTTTAAACTAGTAAGTTTCAGCTTGTAACTCCCTGTTTCACTAACATATTCTGTCATTCAAATTCTTACTTTACCCTATGTTGTAAGGGATGGAGAATGAATGAAGCTACTAAGAAGCATCAAACAAAATGTCTGCCCATGGGCTGAACTTCAAAAAGTATTGCAGCTTATGGAGTTGAATACCAGCCCATGTGTCATGCTTGGTACTGCAGCTAAGCTACACCGAAGTGGAGGGAGAACTGCAATACCACAAGGAGCCTGTGAATAGATATTATGTTGTTTTTATAAGACACAACAAGCACTGTTTTCTTATCCTTTAAAAACCCTGAAATTTAATACACCAATAAAACTGAAAAGTTAAAGGAAGATGTAATAAACATAGAAAAGGACCGATTTATAATTAAATGAAACATACCCTTGCATCTTCAGAAAGTCTTTGTGCCTCAGCCAGAGCCGACCAGAAGACGACTTTAACACCTTCCTTCTGAAAGTAGGATGCCCAGGCTTGCCGCTGGCCTACAGTTAACAGGTCCGCCTTGTTTATTAGAACAATATTTTCCTTATGTGGATTTACTTCTTTAACATATCGCTCCTATTAAAAAAAATTTAAGAAATCAATCCACTTTGCTGTTAAAACTGTACCCTGGTTAAATCAAGTTAGGTAAAGTACAATCATGGAAATACACTGCAATATATCTACATAAACTTTAGTGGCAAAGCAAGTGCATATACAGGCGGTCCCCTACTTAAAAACACAGACGACCCATAGTTACAAACGGACGTCTGGATGTTGGTAATTTTCTGTACTTTAGCCTTAGGCTACAGTAATCAGCTGTAACAATTATCAAAGGTGCAATTAAGCTTTATTGTTAATCCTGGTTCTTAATCCAACATTTTTAAAATCCAATTGTCAGAGAGACCAAAAAAAAAAATTCTGGCTGGGGTTACAAGTATAAAATATACAGTTCCAACTTACATACAAATTCAACTTAAGAACAAACCTGCAGATCTTGTATTGCCTGTATAGCAGCAGTGTCCATTACTGAATTGTAAATATGAGCAAGTGTTACTAAAGGGGTTATCCAGGACTACCAATAAATTAGGGCTGGGCTGGACTATAAAAAATAAATAAATATATAAACGTTTACTCCCCTCCTCTGTCGCTGCCGATGTCCCGCACCGCGGTCCTTCTGATAAACAGAGGCACGGAAGCTGCCACTCCCATCCGTCACCATACCCCGACAACTCAGCCGCCTGGACGCTCCCCGAGCGCAGCTTTTTGTTTGCCTACGGGGGCACAGATCAGATGAACGGCAGCACAGGACATCGGGAGCACTTGCTGCTGATGAACCAGGAAGTACCTGTGTCTGTAGTTTAGAGAATGTGTTATCCTGAGTATATTTATGAATCTTGTCTTCTTGGGAACACCCCTTTATTGGTTCAAACAAGGTTTATAACCAGTCACTAGCAATGGATGTTGGAGGAAAGAGATGAAGAGGTTAGATTTAACCATGCCCCTGGTCCCTTTGATAGATAACCTGTTCCCAAAGGTGCCTAGCAGCAGCATTTTCTGTAAATGTGTTTATAGTAGACCATTTAGTCAAACACACGTTACATCTTAAAATCTAGTTTTTGTGCTAATGGGTTGGCACAATTTACAGTATATTTTAATAGGTAAAGTTATGTTAAAAGTCAAAACAGATAGAAAAAAAGAACTATTCAGCAGTCCAGAAAATAAAATGTATGTATGTAATCTACAAGCGAGTATAAGCAAATGATAAAAAAACATTGACTCTTTGATAACTAGTGTTCAATGTTTTTAAACAAGTATATTAGCAATAAAAAGATAGTAACAAAAATCTTACCAAATCCTGGCACCTGAATAAAAGTGGATTTCTGGCATCTACTATCTGCACTACAACATCACTGGAAAACAGAAAAAAATGAAAAACTGTAAACTTGGTATTGGACAAGAAAAACAGACAACTATTTTTATTTTAATAAAATCTAAAAAATACCTTATGACTTAAAGGGAACCTGTCACCAGGAGACCCATTTTTAGCACTCCCCCAGTACCCACAGAGCATAGTACATACACTGCCAAAGTGTTTTTGTATAAAAAAATAGGTTTTACAGAAAACAAGATATGTTATATTGTACCTTTCAATACCATGTGCTGTGTGACTAGGCACTCGTCCCCTGGGAGTGGCTGGTAAGGAGAAGTTTCCACCCCCCCCCACCCTTGGGAAACTGTTCCTCCTTTCAAATATATGAAAACACCCATCACTTGGCTTAGCGACGACCCCTGCTCCTCTATAGCCAATCCCGAGTGTGGGGATTTATTCATATATTTAAAAAGGACACATGGAGAAGCTGTTTCCCAAGGGGGAGGGGGAGGGGGCTGCTCCTTTCCAGCCACTCCCAGGGGACGAGGGCCTAGTCACACAGCAGATGCTAGTGAAAGGTACAATATAACATATCTTTTTTTCTGTAAAACCTATTTTTTTTAATACAAAAACACTTTGGCAGTGTATGTACTATGCTTTGTGGGGACTGGGGGAGTGCTAAAATTGGGTCTCCTGGTGACCTTTAAAACACATCTACCGCCAGGATCAAGGATTGCAAACCAAGCACACCGATGTACTTGTTTGTGCCCCCCTTGTTCTTACCAAACTTTAAAAATTATGCAAATAAGCCTTAGGGGCTTTGGGCTCCATAGCTGTTAAATGATCCAAGGTCTCATTTGCATAGTTCTTAAAGTCTTTGTAAAAACAAGGGCATAAAGGAAAAGCAGATGGGGAACACTCCAGCATGCCAGTGTACTTGGTTTACAATCATTGATCCTGGTAATTATTTTATTTTTGTAATAACCATATTTTTTTACATTTTCTGCATTTAGACAAGCTAGGCAAAGTCATCAACAGCTGTACATGTACACAGAGCACTGCACCAGGCAACATAAATTGGTCTATGATAAAGGTGTAAAGTTAGTTAAAATACAGGGCCTTGGCCTGTAAGAGCAATTCCACACAATATAAACATTTGGAATACATTACACTTGTGGTAGAAAAACCCTCAGCATAAAGGGTCATAATTCAGTTTTATAAACCACAACCCACAGCAATCTCCCATCAAGATACAATATGGATAATTCCATCAATTTCTGGTTGAGACTTAGTTGTATCTATGTTTCTTAGCACCAAATCCATATCAGAATATAACTGCATATGGCTTATCTGCTGCAAAAACCATGGATCTGGTCTTTGGGCCATATTGCTACAGATAACATAAATAAACTATAAACCAATATTTACCTCCTTTCTATGACTCTCCAGAGTTGACGCCAGAAATCCAGATTACGTTCAAATGGTGTAAGAATCAGTTTCTTTTCTTCTTCAAGTCTGGTAAAAGAAAAGTTAAATTCAGATCATCCACGATCCCTTATACCAGTGATGGCGAACCTACAAGGGCAATTTAATCAGCAACCTATTGCTCCCTGCTCTTCCACAGCTTTCAATTGTATTGGCATATTGAGGACACCAATGTGAAGGAGAGATATTTAGATAATCAATGTAGCTTTCCTCCAGGGTCCTTTTGATCAAGAAGAATTGTGGGCAGAAGCTCCAATAATAATCCAACCCTATCTACACCTACTTCCTCTTCCTGCAGGAAGTGTCTGGAAAACTCTATGCTGGGGTGATGGGCCTGGGTGCCCAAAGAGATGGCTCTGAGTGCCACCTCTGGCACCCGTGCCATAGGTTTGCCACCACTGCCTTATACCATTACACCAGAACTACATTGCATTATGTAAGAACTTACTTGGCCAGCTCACGCCTCCACTCCAAAAAAGTCTCCCTCTCAGACTGCTTCAGAACTTCGGCGCTGGTGCTTTTATCCCAGCGGGGTCTGTAAGCCAAAAGCACAATGAAATGACAGTGATGTGTGCTTCTAAAAGTCCAGGATATACAAGGAATAGGAAGAAATCTCCATAATGACAAATAGAAACCTAAGAGGTAACAAGATTTTCCTACCTTCTTGGTATACACAAAAACTGCTGATTTTCTTCATGAAGTTTCTGAATTCGGCTAGATTCCTCCGATGTTAGCAATCCTGTTCTCGCTTCAGCTGGGACAAACCTAATATTGAGTTTTTCTGCAAAAAAAACAGAAGAAATTCTGAGGAAACAATTTAAAGTTTTTACAGTTTTTCTATACAGTTAAGGTGGGACTTTATAAGATTAACATCCAGTTCAGTAGCTCATAAATACCTACCTAAAGCAATATTCACTTAAAGGGAACCTGGCACCAGGAGACCCCTCGTACATAAAATGCTGAACATTTTTTGTATGAAAAATTAGTTTTACAGAGCAAAAGATTATATATTTATATTACCTTAGAATGACATGTGCTCTGTGACAAGTCAAGTCTCCCCCTAAAACAGGGCTGAAGAGGAGTAGTTCCCCCCCCTTGCTACGGAAATCCTCCTCCATGTGTGATTTTCAAAAGACCAATTCCAGTCGTCTCCTGTCATTTTAACACTCCCTGGCTTGCGCGCTTCCCCCCCCCCAGCATAAATCACCTATCCATGTCCTGCCCGCTGTTTCTCACTCTTGCTGAATTCCACATGCGCTGCCGATTCGGAGTAGCGACGTAGTTTGCGTAGCCTCCGGTGCCTGTCTACGTAGCAACTTCGAATCGGCAGCGCAGTGTGGCGCATGCACAGATGGGCATACGTTTGTGTGAATGCGGCCTGAAAGTGATAATCGAGATCTCAGTTTGAGGATACATTCACACACAGGCATACCGCCGTGTGCTGGAGTGGAGGAGCAGGTGCTCTATGTTTTGCGGTGTACGGCGCGGTCATTGCCGTCTATGGTGATGTATATGCAGCCGCATGTACGTCCCCATGAACGGCTGTGTAAATGAGCCCTGATGTTGTTGTCCTGCAGTGAAGCAGGGACTTCATGCCTTTTCTAGACAAACATTGCTGCATGGCCAGGAAAAGGCGTACTATCATACTAGGAGAATATTCCAATGTCTGATATTTAACATTTTTATTTCCTAAAACATGCTTAATGATTAAAAAAAGAATTCATAGATTTGGTAAAATATATTGAAATAAAAAGTAAATTTTGTGCGATCCTCAGCACTTCCACTTGTACTGAAGGAGCTTATTGAGCTTTCAATATTGTTGACTAGTGCAGTTTTTAGGGCTTTCAAAGGTACCATAAACAGAGGAATACCTGTCCAATCTTAAACTTGCTCCAGCGTCATGTAATGGCCTTTCCTGTTATGCCCTTCACTAACTTACTGTTGCTGAAAAGTCCATTTATAAACTTAGAAACCTTATATTAGCGCATGAAATTTTACCTTAGCTGGCAATGAGCAGTTTTGACTATACAGTCATAAATAAAGTTAAGTTGAATTGTTAGGCACAGTAAAATACAGCGACTTATTTTTACCATATTACATTATAAGCTATTATAGTTGGTAGATATGTTCATCTAATATAACATTACAACTAAAATGTGACATGCATCCTCCTTACCTGCAACAAACTCCGTTCCTGCCAACTCTGCTGTGGCAAGAAAGTCATCAATAGAGCTCTGTTCTGTCACAGATTGGAGATTCAGTCTGCCCCAGTCATAGCCATCATTTAGTTCACTAGTGTGGAGCTGCAGAGACAAGTATTAAATCAGAAGAATAAAGGCAGAGAAAATATTACAACACTGCAGGCAAAACTGCATTGGTCACAGCCCCCACCCCAGTAAATAGCCTGCCAGCCCCCCTAGTAGTTGAAAAAAAAACAAAAAAAAACACTGTACTCACCTTTCCGACCTTTCAGAAAGATGAGTACAGTGTTCATTTTTTTTTATAGACTCGAGTGTAAGCTGAGTAAGGGTTTTTCAGCAAAAATTTTGTGTTCAAAAACTCGGCTTATACTTGTTTCTATATGATATTATATGGGATGACAGTTCAGGGGACTTTTATTCTTTGTTAATTTTTTTAATTCCACTTTTTTTTTTTTTACAGTTTTATTTTGTCCTAGGGTGGGGCATAAACAAGTGATCCTTTCATCAATATACTGCAATTCTAATGTATTATAGCATACGATACAGTACATTACTCTAGATAGATATATATATATATATATATATATATATAACATAGCATAAAGAGTGTGAAACTTTCATTCCACATTGTTCTGGCAAAAGATTTATTTTATTAGCAATCTCTGACAGATTCTGTGATGGAGCCTCCAACACGTGAACTGTGCCTAACCAGACCCATCAGCACAACCTAACCCTCTATTTGTGAGTGTGAGGGCAGATCCTAATAGAGATAGGTCCCGCCGCCCCTTGTCACTCTCCCATATTCATGGCCAGTACACGGGTCGGGGGTGCTGGAGTCAGCACTCACCCAGGAGTCTCTCCCTCGCAGCCCCCGCTGGCTCTGTGCTCGGTCTTTCATCAGAGCTCTCCCCAGTCCACATGTCGCCTTCTTTTTCCCCATCACATCCACATGCGAGACACACAGGAAGCTGCGGAGCGAAAATGTGAACGCACAGGAAACAGGTGATACGCTGGTGCAACGTTAAAACCGCTCCCAAGGTGCAGTCCGAAGGTTCCGTATACGTACACCGGATGAGGGAAGTACAGTGAGCACACAGTGAGACACCGGCTCGTCATACTGGGGTGTGAGGGGGAGACCTGCAGCCATCCATACCCCATCTATACAGTCTGTGAGGCTGATGTACCCTGCACATGTCCTATATGCGCCTGTCACTACAAGTATATGTCACTCTTTATGTTTTTGTGAAGCAGGTATACAATGACATACTCCCTAATACGTAGAAAAGAGAAATAATCCAGCAGGACATCCTGTGTCCCCAATCAGGAAGTCTTGCTACATCAGCATTCAATACATCAAGTAAAATCACTTATAAATGATCAACGCATTTTGGCATAAGCCGCGTTCACACATTTGTGTTTTTTGTTATGTTTCTTATGTGTCGAAAACGCGTGTGTTTTGAACACAGCTGAAGACCAGTTTGCAATCCTAATAAGCTGAACGCAATGGTCTTCTCCACCCTTGAATAATGCATTGAAAAATGCAAATGTTAAAACGCAACACAATAAGAAGTTTGTGTGCTTTACAAAAATGCAACAGAAAAGTAAAAAATGCAACACAGAGACACGAGGGCTGCAAAGATATGCATTTAAATGGAAAAAGGACCGGGAGATTCATATCAAATGCGTCGAAACTGCATCAAAAACGTCACGTGTGAACACAGCCTTAGGCTAAATTCACACCACCATCGGGGGATGTATATACGGCCGCAAGCGTGTGGAACCATACCGCTCTGAACATTGGGGAAAGATGGGACATGTTAACATGCTCATATTAAAGAGAACTGGTGACCACTTGTTTGGTTTGAACCCGTGCGTTCTGGAAGTGTCTAAGGCCGCGGTCACACGTACCGCTAGGCGTTTCCAGGGAAACGCATGCGATTGTTAAAGGGGTATTCTCGTCTGGACATTCACATTCGGTTTGATAAATCTGCCATATAAAAACATTTCTTCAATTAGATGTCATTAAAACAAATGTTCCTGTGTGAAGATAATTTCCCATAAATGTAGTCTTATGGTCCCTTAGAAACGAGATAGCTTCCTCGGATACGGCCACCTCTGCTGGATGGACTCCACAAATAAACGAAAAGTTTTTGTATATGAAATATCCGGGAGTTATTGCATGACCCACAGCCGTCCTATGGTAAGGAACACTGAATCCAGGAAGTCAGACAGGACTCAATAGTGCATGTCTGGCCACTGCTACCAAAATGTAGTGTGGTCGTAACCAAGGAAGCCATCTCGTTTTTAAGGGACAACTTGGCTATGTTTATGGGAAATTATGTTCACACGGAAACATTTTTTTTAATAACATCCAATTGAAGAAATGTTTATTTATGGAAGATTAATGAAACAGAATGTGAATGCCCGGATGAGAATACCCCTTTAAGCCGATCGCATGCGTTTCTCTGGAAACGCATGTGCGTTCGGGCCGAGGACCTCCCCATGTCGCTTTTTAGCGGGCTAGAACGAACGTCTCTAGTGGTACGCATGACCGCGGCCTAAATAAGGATAAACTTAAGTGGACAATGCGTCACTTCAGGGTCCAAAAACCGAGTGTTTCACTAAGGCTTTATGCTGTAACACGTCAATCATTTCCAAGTGTTTTTCCATGAGTATGAATGATGATGCACTGATAAAGACTGCCTGATTGAGAGAAAAATGAGGTTTTTGCGTTTCAACGAATTTCGGCTAAAGTTCCAGTGCATGGATCTGTGAGTAGGAGGCAGTACTGCAGACAACTTGAAAAAATTAATTCTTTTTCGTGACCGCCAGCATCCAGGCATTGGAAAAAAAGACCTTCCTGTTAACCATCCTAATTTGTTAATGTAGATCAAAATATAGTGGTGCAATAAAGGTATTGTTCTGATGCCTTTTGGACAATTTATGCACTTAATCTTGATTGGTGGCAGCGGACGTGTGTTGGATTCTCCTCTTTTCGACGTGTTTAGTCAATCCAGGCCAGTGCTCCAGTAGCAATGGGTAAAGGAGCTAGTTTTTGGAGTTACATTGTTTACTCACCACTAGCACAGGGAGAGTGGGCAAAGTATTTCATTGTATAATGCACATTTTCAATATTTCAGTTTTATATGTTAATACCAAATATTAAAATCTTTTTACAAACAAATTTCTACGCCAGACTTTTCATATTTTGGGATATGGCAATATATAACAGCGTTTATGATTTTACTTATTTTTTTAACAACATTTTTGTTCAAACTAGTAGTTTACTCTGGACTTTTCTCCTATGGGGTTGTATCACTCATACAAATACTTCA
This sequence comes from Engystomops pustulosus, assembly GCA_019512145.1. Taxonomy (NCBI): domain Eukaryota; kingdom Metazoa; phylum Chordata; class Amphibia; order Anura; family Leptodactylidae; genus Engystomops; species Engystomops pustulosus. The sequence goes on along the minus strand of CM033643.1, from coordinate 68,543,577 downwards.
ATACACAGGTGTAACCAAAGGGAAGGGACAGTGGAAATCCACAAACAAATGGATTCAAGTCATTTCAAGACAGGATGGTGCTTGTAGTGCTTGAAATAATACAAAATGGGTATAAAAATTGTTCAAATGGGGATATCTCAATAAACACATGGGACTGACCAGAAAAAACGTGACAAATATATTTCTTAAAATCTATTCAAGATACTACAAACCCCCCCCCCCCCTGCCCTCTAACAATATTAGAGTTTTATCAATTAAAAGGGGTAGTCCATTCCAGAAAAATGCTTACTGTTGTAAATGAAACATTATACAATTTTTCAATATAAGTTATATCATTCCTTACAGTTTTCTAGATCTCTGCTTGCTGTTATTCTAGAGATGCTTCAGAAATCTGACCACGGTCCCACAGGTTGAAGCGGCTCAATTAGAACACCGGCTCTGATTACTCGTATGATACTAAGCGCCGTTGCTGCACCTGTATGGTCGATTTCTGTCCAATGGTAGTAACCGTAGAAGATTTTACAGAATGCCAGAGCAAGCAGAAATCTAGAAAAACCGTGAATAATTGCTACAGAACGTAGATTGGAAAATTGTATAACTTTTATTATACACAACAATTAACATATTTGCTAACATGGGAATACCCCTTTAAGTCTCTTACTACTCTAAAGATGGGGATTTGTACATGGCCTACAAAGTTTTCAAATATGAATGCTCTACGTAAGTGCTAAAATTTGGTGGACATTAAATAGATTTAGAGAAACATTGCCTACATCTATTTTCAGATTTTGGATTGAATTTGTTATTTATCGAAATATCCCATTTCAGTGGTTTTGCACAAGTACGGTGCTATCTTTTACCACAAATCAAAAAAGACGACTTCAAACAATGTTATTTTCCTGGGAGATCCAAAATCTACAATAAAAATGGTCGTGTCGAGTAAGATGTTAAGTTGCCCTTACCCCACTCCCGGGTGGTGGGGTTAGGAGGGTCTAAGCTTAGTATCATGGTAGATTTTTGAAAAAGATTTGAATGTCCATGGAATTTTTGTTGCCATGGTTGTTATAACTTGAACTGCAAACACCTAGGTGAAGCTTAGTTGGTGCCTAGGTTCACCCAACAAAGCATCATATATGTTAAGTTATCAGTCTGGGAGCTTTTGCTTACAGCCCATTTATGCTGCAGACGTATTAGTCGGACAGCAAAAAGGAAATGTTGCAGGAGCTGGTTGGGAAACAATTTTCTGCTTCTCTGGCTTAACCCATGGCACCTTTGTTACTGCCGTCTCTATACACAGAAGCTGGCCACCGGTAACATCCCACAGTCATGATATCTGAAGTACCATCCCTCCATATCGGTGGACATCCCAACGTCTGCATCTAAAAATACGCATTTACAAGAAACCTGCTATTTTTCATGATTGGAAAAAAATATAGACCTATTTTTACACTACTTTACAAATGCTGTCTTAAAGAGCACTGTCAATTACTTCATAAATCTGAACCATTCCTCTAAGCACCAATGTTTTTAAGTCAGGGCAATATTTTTTACTGTTCTAAAAAAGCAAAAGATCAGACTGGGTTTTCACGCCCTAGATCCCCAATTTGAATAATTAGCATATTTTCTAAACTCATATGCGAAGAGTTTCTCTACGGAAGATGATGGTGCTGGATGGAACGCGGTGCTCCCGCCATCTGATAGTACAAAAATTTCAACTGACCCCAAATCTTTTTAGGATAGTAGTTAGTAGAGTTAGAGCTACGTATCAATGGGAAGGGGGAACAGTATCTTTGTATTTCTGCTGCTTTTTTAAGTTGTCTGACGTGTTGACACACGTGCTGATGGATGTTTTTTGGTGCCGGTGAGATTGCCCATTTTGGACTTTTAGCCACATTTAAAATATTGTGTAGTGGAAGTAAATATGGGTCATGATGTATTCTTTGTTTGGAATTAAAGGATGATATCGAATTTACGGCACATCACACATACATAGGTGGTGGAAATATTACGGCTGATGTGTTATACAGTATATAAGATGCCCCAGCTAGATGGCAATGGGTGCACAACGCCGTACAGGGAGCACGGTACGGTGCAGCACACTTGCCGGGGGGCACTGTATACGACCTCCTAGGGAGAACGAGGAGAAGAAAAATGGGACAATGTAATTTGTTTGCACCTGAATATAATTACTATCTAATATATAAACTGAAATATTTAATCCGCCGAACCCTGGCCTGCACTCACGGACGGCACAAGTGTTGTAGGTTCCTAGGGCACGATCTGTCCGAAACGACATGAGCAAAGCTGCCGTGCCAAAGACTGAATGCACTGTAGTGGTACTGAAGACTCCCATATGATATAAGCATGGAGCGTTCCTTAGTACCCGAAATCGCAGCAGAACCCGACAACTGTATCGTTGGTCTCTGCTCTGTCGACTGAAACACGAAACTATGTGCGGGTCGAATCATATCAAGTGAGCTCGGGAGAGGTGATCAAGTGGATGCCAGCACTTTCGGACGGATTCATCCGTGAGATCTATGTGAATATAGGCTTAATCCAAAAATAGGGAGTGATGAGAAGAGCGCAATCAATAAAAGATACAATAGGAACACTGTTTGTTGTAAACAGACCACAAAGTAGGTGAACTTCTTAACACCTGCGTGTGGGTGCAAAAAAAACTAGCGAGCAATACTCAAAACAAGATACAAAATGGGAAAAAAGAACAAGCAAGTAAAGGACACATTGTATCGCCGGAGTGTTAGCCAGGGGAAGTCTCTCTTCAAAGTTCTCATTGCTATTTACAGAGCTAAGGATGATGATTTTTCAAAATGTTGCTAAACTCACCTATTCTTTATGGAGAAGGTCACTTTCATAATATCAATGTTCTGGGGGAGGCATCAATGAGTCAAATTTTAAAAAGGGAGTGTTTTAATTTCATCTTTCTAAATGATATGCACAGGGCCGTAAGATTCATGGGTTTTCCCATGAAGGCAAGTTAGGCAATATCCACAGGCCTAACTTGCTGATCAGTGGGGGTCTCAGTACCGCAGATTGCAAGAATGAGGGGTCTGAGCGACCCCTTGCCGCTCCTCAGACTAATGGAGCAGACGGCCACGCATGCCCTCTCTGCTCCTTTAAAAGGGTATTCTCATTTCAGCAAATTAATGTTATTGTTTGTATGATGAAGAATGATACAATTTCCCAATATACTTTCTGTATCAATTCCTCACGTTTTTCTAAATCTCTGCTTGCTGTCTTGCTATAAAAAGCTTCTATGTTTACTCCCAGTTAACAGAAATATGAGCATGGTCACACAGGTGCACAGCTCATTAGAATTACAGAGAGTAATCAGAGCTGTGTGATATAACGAGCCGTGCACCTGTGTGACCATGGTCAGATTTCTATCCAATGGAAGTAACCATAGAAGCTTTCTATAGAATGACAGCAAGTCAGCACTGAGACCCCCACTGATCAGCAAGTTAGGCCCCATCCCGCGGATAGGGCCTAATAAGCCTTGGTGGGAAAACCCCTTTAAATATCGGGAGATTATATTTGTCCACTACCCTTTAATAGAAGTTGTATAAACAATCATATTGAATTTGAATGTAGAGGAACTTGTGTATTTTACTGAAATTACCAAGAAATGGTAGAATATGGGGTGTCAAGCAGAACATTCTAAGTCTATATATCTAGGTACTGCTCTTCCATCATAATAATGGGTTTTTGGGGATTTTTCTTGAGATAGATAAGACAGCAGGGGAACAGCCAGCGGGGCGTAACTCTCCATGATTGATCTCTGACTCACTGTTGTATTTTTTTCAAATATATTACCAGGTATCAAAGCCGCTGTAAAGGAGGGGGCATAAGTAGTTGGTAGGATTGGTTGTCAGCTAACTAATGAATAATAGGATCCAAGACATACAACCAAAAATGGATAGGTTTGTGAACACCAAGAAGCTTCCCTTATCTCTGTTATCTAGGAGATTCTGGTTGTGGACACAGACATCATCCTACCTTTAATGGTATAAACTGATTGAGCCCCATCAGCAAACTGAATTTTACAAAGGGTAGATGACTTGTTTATATATGCCAAACAAATTCCAGTGTATCTACCTCACTTATATGATTACTAGTAAGAGGCTATCATTAGTTACTGACTTCAATAGTACAAAAGAAAAAGTGTTTTTGTGATGCACACTATCCCTAAGGAGCTGCCAAACAGTCACAGAGGGACCCACATCTAGCATTAGTAAAAATAAAACAGGTGAACCGGGAGCTACACTTGTGTATTGGCTTTTATATATCCTTTGATAAATCGACGATTTCAATCCTTTCCAACTATGTTCCAATTCTTCATACACTTCCACACAAACGGTATTGGATGGGAATAGATCGCTATTCAGACAGTTTTTAAGCTGCGTTTTCTTGCCATCTGTAGCCACATAGTGTAAGCTTCTATAGACGAGATTAAGCAGCAGAATGCGGTAGTATGTTCAATATATGAGAATTTATTTCGCCCGACCCAGGGTTTCGCTACCACGGTTCTTCCAGGGCGAGCGTGGTAGCGAAAACATGGGGATCGGGACGAAACAACTAGCGAGTCTGGCGTCCACATGGTGGACCTTTATAGGCGCATGATTTATTCTATTTTGTGACGTAGTTTAATAAATAAATTCCATATATTTTGAACATACTACCCATTCTGATGGCTAATCTCTTTATATAGACGGTACACTATTTGGCCTACAGGGATGCAGAAAGCGCAGCTTAAACTGTCTGAATAGCCGATCTATTCCATCCACCAAATACCGTTTGTGTGGAAGTGTACTGAAGAATTTGGAATAGTGGGAAAGAGTGAAATCGTCGGCGATATGAATTCAAAGTGATTATAATAGAACAGGCCACACAGGAGCTCCGGTCAGACCATGTTTTATCAGTTATCTCGACCCTTTTATATACGTAGCTTTACTAAATATAAAATCATTTTTTAATGTGTTTGTGGTTCGCATTTAGCTCCAGTTATAAGGCGGATACGGTTTCCGAGCAAGGGCCGATGGACACGTTACAAGGACGGTCCCAGCCTTCCCTATTTGGCTAGACACCTGTTATTCCCAGCGACGCATGGTTCAAAAATAGGAATTTACTTTTGGGGATTAAAAGTGAGAGGAAACGTGTGAGGATATCGGCAAGAAGATAAAAGGTGAAGTTGATGGGGGGGGAACAGGAGGTAGCTGGTTTTGGTACCTAAAACTGCATGCCTCACGATTAGGATACACGGTACGACGTCGATTCATATGAGCGGTCGGCGTCAGGCTTGAAGGAGCCAGAGAGAGTTCTGTTTCTTATGAGTGGGTTGGTAAGAGATAAACAGGCGTGTGTGAGAGGATGTGAGAGGAGTAGAGGGTGTAGAGGTAGGTCGTTTAGATTAGAGGAGGTAGAGGGAGAGAATAAGGGAGGAAGGGAATGTAGGCGGCACTGAATTACTGCTGAAGGTGGTGATACAACTGCCTCAAAGGAAATAAGCTAAATCCTCTGGTATGTCTGCTCTGTCCCTACTGCTGGCTATCACAAGGTGGGATAGTGTCAGACAGGAAGAGAGTGCACCTTCCTAATGCAACGCTGGGGTGAAATATTACCATGTTACATTTTTTGGGCTATTTTCACACAGTACTCTATTTGCATTATTTTGTTTTTGAAATGTATTGCGAACCATATTGCAAAAACTACGGAGTGTTGCTCACCAAGACACATGATTGTGAATTTTGGTTATTTTTTGTTATGTGTTGATAGTAAATGCCTATTGTATTTAAGGTCTTATAAAACACTGATGGCTTTGAAGTATTTCATTTTTCCCAATGTGTGTTGCACTAATATTTTAAACACCAAGCAAACAACATGCGGCCCACATTATTGGAAGCCGGTTTTGGCACCAGAATTTAGCTTCTCCTGTTTTCACACCCATAATAATTATAGTGCAATATTAGATGATATATAAAGATGGACAAAACGTCCTGCGATGCATGTGTAGTGACTTTGCAGAAAATTTAGACACACCATATACTAAGCTGTTGTGCTTTTGACCTTTAGTGGCTCATATGTCCGCCCATAATTCCCATCTGTTAGGGACAAATGAGGGAGCAGAAACATTTGTTTGCCTGAAAATTTACGAATTGCCCACCATCACCGTCTATTCACCCTTACCCTTCCTTACACATTTCGGACACGAACGGAGGCAGATAGAAATTTGTAAATCCAAGTTTCTGAAGTCAGAATATTTCTAGTTGCCCATGGACAAACAACCAATCACAGACTCAGCTTTTAGTTTTACCCGCATGATCAATGAAGATTTTTGGTAAAGGGAGCTGTGATGATCTATGGAGAAGCTGGATTGATTAGGTTGCCATGGGCGACTAGAAATATTCCTGGACTTCAGAACGCATCAGCATGATAAATATACGCCCAATATGTATAATGACATTTCTAGTTTGCCCCACCACCTCTCTGCTTCCGTCACAAGAGGTCAGAAGCCGGCAGAAGAAACAGTGAAAAAATCGGGCAAGAGGAGGAAAACAGGAACAGTTGATCCATCCTCAGTCATGTCTGCAGCTTTTAGAGCCGCCTGAGACCTGGGAACATAGCCAGAGGCTGAATGGTGGAGCGGACAGAGAATAATACAAGACTGTATAGCATAGTATATATTATCTACAGAATAATTTAATTATTACATTTTACAGCCATTGTTAGAAAGAAATAAAAGGACACAACACCAGAATAGAAAGGTTATTAAATATGTGACATTTTTTAAAAAAAATTTTTTAATGTAATTGGTTGTTACCTACGCTCACTCAACTGAAGGGAAGGATAGGGGTACAGCGGCCAGATCAGACAGGAACAAAAAAAAAACCCCTGATGGAGGGATGAAACCTGCAGGAACCATGGCCGCTTGTGTACTGCCCTTCTCTGGGCTATACTAAGGGGAGGGGTTTGGTATAAACGACTATAACATTTCTGTGATGGACCTCCCTACAGTGATGCACTGTGCGACCTACAGTGAGATGTGACTGAATGTTATGGTGCTGTGGTGTGAGGGATGGTTTCTGGCCTGACCAATGGAACAGATGCTTCATCATAGTTGCTTTCTGGTTTCTCCTTCTCAAGTGGTCTCGCAGGCTGTATCTCACATCCTGGCAGGGTAGGTATAGATGATGTTTCAGGCTTCCTTGAAAGACCCTGACTTTGATAGCATGAAGTGGATTGATTTGACACAGGGGAAGCCATAGCTGTTAGACTCTGTAATTCTTCCTGGGTGTGGAAGCGGGCGCCGAGGTATAGGGTAGGTTGTTCATGTGGTCTTTCTCTGTCACACTTGCCCAAATGTTGTGGGGGGTCCTCGGCCATTATCTGGGACAGGTCGGCCAGGTCTACCAAAGCTTTTTTGAGCAATTTTCTGGAAGCAGCAGGCTTTTGCGGAGTTAATGAATAAAATGTCAATTCTCCAGAAACCAGAATCCTTCCAAGCCCAGAAGAGGATCTCGTGCGAATGTTCTGAGTCTTGCCTCTGCCAAATGACTGGACAGGTAGAGTGCTGGGAAGAAGTGTTCTTGTAAGTGCTAGTGAGAAAGTCTTCTCTTTGAAATACTCGCAGGAGCAGTGGTAGGTGGGTACTTGTCTGAAGAGGGTCCGGCCCGCTGTAAATGAAGGAATCGGATGTATTCATCCTAAAGGAGGATGAGCGAAGGCACCATCTCTTCGCTGCTGCTGTTGCCAGGTCTACTTCCTCTGTTTGGGGGCAGGTTCCTGGTTGTTCGGTGGTTGTTGGTGAAGTCTCTGCCTCTCCTATTCAAGTATTTTCTTCTGTGTCATTCGATGCGCCGCCCATCTTTTCGATCCGCTGTGCCAGGTCCATCTTCTCCTCTTGGGGCAGGCTCCAGGGGATCTGATGGTGAAGTCTCCCGTCTCTTGTCTTCATGGTCTTTATAAAGTGGGCGGGTAGTCGTTCTTCTGCGTAACGGTAAATCCGGGTTTTGGCTCAAAAATAAAGCAATTTACACGCCAACGGTCTGGGTGCAGTAGTGAACAAAGAGTACGGAGAGCCGGTCTTATCAATCTGAGAGCTTTCATGACTGGCACCAACAGGACGTTTTTTTCCTGCAGTGAAGTGATTTGTGTCCTGCAATCCTCATTTGAGCCTCTGGCTGAGTGTGGCACCTGCCTGCCACGGTAACTGACATCAGGCAGCAAGTCTTACTGGGAAATCACACTCATTAAGCCAGTTTTATGAGCAGATACGGAAAGTTACATTAATATTGTTACATTTACAATATTGACATTTATTATTGTTTAAAATGAGCACATAGCATCCATTCAGAGCTTAGTACCCTTCCCGACGAAGTAAGGGTTTATAAACGACATTCCACTTAAATAGTGTTTCTGCTGGGCCTGTAATTGTACTATTTAGACTTGGGGTTGTTTCTGGAATTATACTGGATAGTATATTGAATTGTACTGTAGTCACTGTCACTATTACAGTGACGGTGTAAAAACCTGTGATTGTTGCATACACTAAGTACCTATAAATCGTAGTATTGGATTCTAGGGCCTCCACAATTATGTTGCCACATTATTGCACAGGTATCTGGCGGAAAACATTTCATATAGCATACATTGGCAAGCAGAATACTGGAGCAGATTGCTTCATAAAATGATGAGCCCAGCATCCTTGCATTGTTTAAGTGCTGGGTGCTGGTTATCAACCATTGGCATTTCACTGAAACATACATGCGATCTGCGAGGACCCCCCAGGCCCTCCTTGCATTATGGTTTACCTTGACTGCACCCAAAGCATAAGTATGTCAGTCGAAGTTCGGCTCCTATTTGACTGCCTCCGCCCCCTCACCATTAAGCCGTTATTAATGATGGGGTGCTACCTAGTTATGTGGCAATTCAATTGCTGTGGTCACATGCTGTAGGCAATAGCATGCCAGGAAGGAGCAGGGGGGGAGCCATCATTTGGATGCCGAGAATTGTAGCTTCCTGGGAGTGATGACCCTCCCACAAATGGCACATAGTTGACAGCCAACACCTCTATCCGTTGAGGCGTATTGTTGGGACCATTACTTTCCCTAATGATCCACAAGGACAAGAAAATCCCATACATAACGTACCAATGAAAGGCGTCACAGCAAGTGTGTCTTCTTCACTGAATAGCCAAGGACAGCAGAAGACCAGGAGTCACAGGGAAACAACGAGGAATGTAACTGACATTTTTTTTTCAAATCATAACGCGGTAACCACATGAATTCTGTGCAAGGTAAAATGTCGGTTAACAATAGGTCCCCGGTGTCCATTTCCACCCATGAAATTCTGGGAACTGTAATAACTGTTCTGTAAAACATAGTCCCGTGTGCCTCTGGCCGCAACTTGCCAGCCCAGCCTCAGGTTACCTAGCCGAGACATCCAGCGACGGGTCTATCATCGCTTCAGCGCTAGTTGGTCCCGGCCTTCTAGGGAACGTGCATCGATAAACCTAAAGAGTGAGGGAACTGAAGAGAGGCACAACACAACCTCTCTTGAAATTAACAGCCCGTTGCACCCCTAATTGGCGCTGGCAAGCCCCCGACAACCTCTCATAAGAATGCTTAACCTTTCCTGGTCCCCTTCCGGAATCTTGTGCTTTATGCAGATAAGTGAAAGCTTTGATTCTATGCCCTTGCCGATTATCATGATTTCACCTTTGATTGCGGATCTCCTGGTTCCTGACTCGAGTCCCGTGCTGTTGGGAATGCCTAACCTACCATAAGGCTACCCACCTCACTCTGATTTCGACCCACTCTGCTGCTGTGCTCCAGTCGTTCTTGAAATCCCTCCTGCCTGTCCCCAACCACGAAGTTCTGTTCTTGAGAACTATTCGCAACTGACACCTAGCCATTGGATCCGCATCAGCACATCACATCAAGGACAAAGGTGAGGAGGGGAGGGGAAAGACCATCAGGATAGGCAGGTGTGGCCACGGAAGAACAAAAAGACCGCCAGGTACCAAGGACACGACTAAAAAAAGTAAGAAACCTGCTTTGCGGCCGGACAGGTGGGAGCCAGGGGCAGTGCTATGAGTGTTGAATATCGTGATGACGGAAAACCGGGTAGAGGATCACTCCGAGGGAGACAAAACACGAGGGGTGATAGAAGCTGGAAACGAGGAAGTTCGACAGGAGGTCCGGGCGTAAGCGGAAGATGTGAGTGAACCGCTAGAAGAAAGGTAGAAACAGGAAATGGAGGAAGCGTAACCGTAAAGAATGTGGGAGGAAACGGTGGTAGGAGAGACAGAAGGTAAGGAGGGGCACACCGGGGGGAAGGAGTAATAAAGTAAGCCTATAAGAATCATGGAGCGAGGAGGGTGGACCCAGGGAAGTGGTGGGTGAGGGGTGGGAGACGTAAGTTCCAGGGTGTGAAACCGAGGAGAACTATAAGAGGAGCGCGGAGGGGACAAAGCCCGCGAGACAGCACAGGACTGAGTAGCGGCCTCTCGATGGGAGGGCCAGAAGAGACTATGAGGAAGGGAGAAGAAAAAGGGTGAAGGGAGTGGCCACGCGTCTACGCACATCGAGCCGCACGGCGCGAGTACGCGTGGAGAGTCGGTACACATTGGGCCAACGGCGAGTACAATCAACACGCCAAGCGCAAATAAAGAAGCGACGGACGAGGTAAGTAGGAAAGAAATGTGTGCGCCAGAAAGATCGCGGCAGCCACGCGTGGGAGAAACAGCAAGTAAAATGTGCGGGTAAGCGTTCGAAGAGAGCCGAAAATCAGAGACCAAGTGGATTGAGCTGTTGCTATAGCGTGAAAGGATGCCTCCGGGTACACGCCACCTAGTGCATGACAAAGAGGTCCCTACCGTTGGTCATTGTGAGGGTAGGTGGGGACCACCCGGTGGATGTGACAGAGAGATTGTGGTGAGAAAGATGGGATACGCAATTTTTGATGTTCTGTTTCGTGGTCCCGTTCTTTAACACCTTAAGAAGACAGGGAGGCGACGCAGCGAGGGCAACCACATGGGACCTGTTGTGAAGGCGAGGATGGAAGAGCATAGAGCTGGGGCCCGACCAGGAACTAGACGGCGAAAGACCATAAGGGGGCATTTGATAGATTAGCGTGTTATAGGGAAAATATGGGGAAGAGATTTGAGGGAGACGCGCGCAGGAGAGGAGTGCGTTGTCACGCAGGTCGTGGACGCCAAACGGTCCGAGATCAACTAAGCCAAGGAGTTAGCATGTCTGAGACTAGCGCGAGACGAGTATGAGAACGTATCGGATAAGACACGGAAGTGAACTGGAGAATATGGCTCATGCGGAGTATGGAAAAATAGGGTGTGATTTGAGAGTATTTGTTTTCTGTGAGATATTGTAGGTTTATGTTCACGGAACAAGGTGAGGGCCGACAGTCGCATTCGGTCGGGACGGAACAAACAGCGAAGTAGCCCGATAAAGTTTAGGTGGTAGGCCGAATCAAGGATAGAAGGAGAGGAGCAGAGAGGAGTCCAACCTGGTGGGACGGATGGAGTATAAGGGACAAGTGCACCAGAAATAGTGACGGGGTATCACTAAATTACAGATGGCCGAGCGAGACGCGCTAGCCCGATGTCGCCTTCTCAGGTTGATAGGTGTGAGGGAGGGGTGGAAGAGGAAATGGTGTAAGTAAAAAAGGAAAACAATAGAGGTGATACATCGAGGTATAGGTGTAAGGGAGTGGTCATTAGGAGAAAGTTAGAGACCGGACATTGAGTAAGGATTAAGAAGAGCGAGCGGGATGTGTCGCGAGACCAGGGTAAGGAGAAAACGACACAATGTACAGGGCAGCTGTAAAAGAGAGAGAAGAGGTTAATTCTACATGCAATTGGTAATGTAAAGTAAGTAAAATAAAAAAGTATCAAAAACAAATGTCAAAAATAACAGGTTTAGCGGAAAAAAAAAGGAAAGGTCTGTGGTGGTAGCAAAAAGAAAAGGAATGATAGGACAAAAGAGATTGAACTTATCCGATTTTCCAAAGAGGCAGAGTTTCATAAAAGTGCATATGATTGGTATAGAGCAAAAAACAAAGTGGGGGGATAAAAAAGTAACGAAATCGATCGAAACAGTACCCCCAACGCAAGAAGGTTGACGGTCATAGAAGGGACGAACTATAAATCACAACAAAGAATTTTTTTTTTTTTGGATAGATTGAAACATTTGTGCCATTGTTGGTTTTTGCTTTTTATATACATAATTTTTTGACGTTTCCAGTAATTTTTTATGGATATGTCGTGCTGAGAAGGTTGTTGAAGAAAGTTAGGTTTTAGTAGCAACTGCTCAGATTTTATATTTTCTTTGCAATTTGAAATGAATTGAAAAAAAACAATGCGGAAAACTTTTTGGTGATCCAATTCAGTTTTGATTTGGAAATTGCCCTATAAAGGCCTTTCTGCTTATGTACTATATACCCCCACAAGTAACACCATTTATGAAACCAACATATCAACCTATTCAATCAGCATTTAAGAAGTCTGTAACCATTTAATATGTTTCCGGAAAGCAATATGGAACATGGAAGTGGAAAAGAGTGGAGTTGGAAATTTTTTGAAATTTCAATTTGATTCAAGTCTTTCCAATTTATTTAGCCCTTTAATCTTAAAATGGACTAATTAGAGGGAATATTTGAGGTAAGGTAATATTATTCATCAGTTCTTTGCCCTGCTTCTTCCGAGTACGGCCAATACCAGACATGTGGATGTCAGCCGCTGTTTTCCCCGCCCCACAGCGATGTCAGACAGAGTTAGCGGATCTATACTGGGAATTTGGAGGAAAGGCCAATTTGGCTTGCAAATATTTGACAAATATTTTGTGGTTTTGCCCACAGTGTAATTGAAGAGCCCCCCATCCCTGAAGTAAAAGTTATACAATAGAAACCCCCCAAAATGTCAACCATTTCGGGGGAAAGAGAAAACTAGCCCTCAAAGGAATTTATCGTTGGTTTTGTTTGTGAGTGAACGCATTTGAACACCCAAACACGCTGGTAAAATGAATTTGCAATGCAAGTAAATGCGTTTGCAGAGTAAAATAATAAATATACAAATGTTGTTGCTGACCAGACAGAGGTAAAAAAAAATAAATTAAGTAAATTTAAAATAAAAAAAATTATGCCAGAGAGTAAAAAAAATTCGTTTTTTTATCTCAAAAAAATTCATTTTTTTAGTGCATCAGAGTCTAAGGTGGCAAAACAAGTAGTTGGTTCCGGCTTGTGACACCTTTAGACAAACACCAAAAACAAACACATGGGTCTGCGGGGTGTTTTTGTCTGAGCGTACAGCAATACCACACCATGTGCCCAAAAATTTACAAGACTGGCGCACACAGAAGGGATGAGAACGGAAGGCAAGGATCGTGAAATTTTGATTTTAAGATCCGTTTTCACAGGTTGGCGAGTGGAGTAGTAGAGTTGCCAATGTCATGTTGGCAGGGCCAGTGAGTGCCCAGTTGCCAATAGAAAAGAAACCCCATAAATGATTAACATTTCGGAAACTAGACCACCCTCAAAGATTATCGGTGGTTCTGGTGAGCAATTAACCCGCCGACCGCTGGTTTCATCAAAATTAAATGCAAAGAGTAAGTAGTCGTCAAGTCCACGTAAACAAAGTACAAAAGTCACTGGTTTGAAGTAACCTATTCTTTATGGAGAAGGTCACTTTCATAATATCAATGTTCTGGGTGGAGGCATCAATGAGTCAAATTTTAAAAAGGGAGCGTTTTAATTTCAGCTTTCTAAATGATATGCACAGGGCCGTAAGATTCATGGGTTTTCCCATGAAGGCAAGTTAGGCAATATCCACAGGCCTAACTTGCTGATCAGTGGGGATCTCAGTGCCGCAGATTGCAAGAATGAGGGGTCTGAGCGACCCCTTGCCGCTCCTCAGACTAATGGAGCAGACGGCCACGCATGCCCTCTCTGCTCCTTTAACCCCTTAACGCTCTGCGCCGTAGCTCTACGGCGCAGAGGTATAAGGGATGTATGAAGAGGGCTTACGGGCTGAGTCCTCTTCATACAGAGGTGGGGGTTGTTGCATATTGCAGCAAACCCCCACCGCTAATAACCGTGGTCGGTGCTTGCACCGATCGCGGCTATTAACCCTTTCAACGTCGCCGGCGGCGTTTAAAAGACGCCGGCGCGCGGGCGCCCCCATCTTTATTACGATCGCCGCGCCCCCGAACGTCATCGGGGGGCGGAGATCGGTTGCCATGGTAGCCTCGGGTCTTCGTTTGACCCAAGACTATCTGGCATCTGCAGATTCGTTACAATGAGCCAGTGGCTCATTGTAATGAATGTGCTGCAAAAATGCCATATATTGCAATACAGAAGTATTGCAGTATATGGTGGGAGCGATCTGACTATCTAGGGTTAATGTACCCTAGATGGTCTAAAAAATAGTGGAAAAAAAAAAGTTTAAAAAATAAAAAAAATTCATAAAATATTAAAAATTCAAATCACCCCCCTTTCCCTAGAACGGATATAAAACATAATAAACGGTAAAAATCAACGCAGATAGACCCAGCTGGGAGCAACTAGTCATTGTCTGACAGGTGATAGCACAATCACCCAATGCTCCTTTACAGACTGGGGCACCAGAAAGGGAATGGAGAAACGGAAGGAAAGTGGAAATTTTATTGCAATTAATTCCAAGCCCTCCCCCTCGTTTTACAACAGTGTTTTTGGATTTTTGAGTTGCCAATGTTTATCCCATGTTTTTGGGCCAGGGTTGCCCAGTATGGTGGTTCCATTTTCAAATAATACACCCCCAATAAAGTGAGTATCCATTTTTTTTCCGGAAACCTATAATACCCCATCAAGGACCCCTCCAGAATAAGTTTTGATTGGGTGGTTCCCGCCTTTGTTTATCAATATGTAAGTTAAACCACCGCCTTACCCAAACTCGTTGTTTCCCCAAAACTTAGATGCAAAGTAACGTGGTGGGGTGCGAGTAAAAATTGTTGTTGTTTTAATCTCAAAAATTTGTCATTGTTATTGCCTCAAATATCTCTCTAGCCTGTTTCCCCCGACGCCTTTTCCCTCACATTTCCCATAGGCTGTAAGAACATACACGCCCAAATAGATCATTTCCTTGCGTGGTTGTTCCCCGAGTTAAAACAGGCAATACACACATGTTCCCAAATGAATTTTTTTAAACAGACTGTTGCCCACACCGTAAGGGAAGTTGCAGACCAACACTGAATTATTTGTCCCCAACTTTTATTTTTCCATCCTTTCCTTTTCCCCGTTTTCACAACCACCAACGGTTTGGGAAATTTTGGAGTGGGCCAATTGGCCAATGTTTTGGCCCAGGGCCCGTGGGAGGGGTGGTGGCCATGCAATAGACAACCCGCAAATAAATTTACATACCCTTACACGGATACTATAAACCCACCTCAAAGAATTTTAAATCGGTGGTTGTTGGTGTAGCATTTTAACAAAACCCCCCGACACGGGCTGGTCCCAAAATTTGGAAATGCGAAAATAATTGGTGCGAGCGTTACAAAAAATTGCCGTTTTTTTAATTCTCAAACATTTCATTTTTTTAGTTGCCTCATATAGCTGTTGCCCAACCCCCGTGGCCCCTACTTTTTTAATACAATCATGCGCCGGGCCGCAAAATTCATACTGTCCTTCTTTTTTGCTGGTGTGTTTCTGTGCTGCGGGTTTTTTTTTGTTCCCCCGAGGTCACGGGCAAATTATACCCCACACATGTGCCAATACAGGTTGTTACAACAGGCCCCTGGCTCACCACGGCAAAGGGGGTCAGGAAGGAAAGCAGCAAACATTTAGGTTTTTTTCCATAAGCCCTTTGAAGGGTGGGGTGGGTCGTGTTTTTTCACCTAGAATTTTGTAAATGGGTTGTCCCCGCCCCGAGGTAACAGTTAGACAATAAGAAAAACCCCCCAAGTACATTTAAACCCATTTTTTTGTGTCAAAAATTTTCCAGTAAAACAAAACCAACAAAAACCCCTCAAAGAATTGGTATTGTAAGATGCTGTTTATTGAACCATTTTAAAACCCCGAACGTAAAATCCCCTCAACACCTCCTTGGGCTTGTTGTCCCAAAATTTTTCACTGCAACGCTAAACTGGTTGGCCTCGTCACAATTGTGGTTTTTTTGTTTAAATCTCCAAAGATTGGTGCCATTTTTTAGGTGTGTGGCCTCCAATGTCAACACTGGTGGCCCAACCCGCCATGGCCCACTTATATGCCTAAACAAACGCCCCAAAACCACCCCCAAAATCATTCTGTCGGGTGTTTGTCCCCCTAATAAACGTCAATACCACACAAATTTTGTCTCAATTAATTCATACCCAGGCGTGAGGCCAACACGGCCAAATGGGGTGTTCCAGGAAGCAAAGAACCCGCAAAACAAATTTGTATTTTTTTTTTCCCATTTTCCCAATCTTTTGGGTTTCTGTTTTCACACTATATTTTGGTTTTTTTTTTTTTGTTTTAAAAAAAAAAAAAAATTTGGTGGTGGTTTTGGGTTTGTGAGCCGCCAGGGTAGAATGAGGGTTTTTGGGCTAGGGGGGTGGGTGTAAGTTTGGAAATTGGTTTGTTTGGTTTGTTTGTGAAAAATGGCTTTATTTTTGGGAGGGGTAGGGGGGGGGGAGTTTTGGGGGCAAGGTGTTTTGTGTTTTTTTTGGTTGTTTGCAGAGGGGAAGTAGTTTGTTTATCGAGTGGGAGGGGTTTGGGGGTTTGGTTGAGAGGCATGTGAGGTTAGTAGTTGAGTGTGGTAAAAGAGGGGGGGGCCGAGTGGGGTTGTGGGCGGAGGGATGAAGTCGATTGGAGAGGGGTTTGTATGTTTTTTTGATTTTTTTCCCCCTATTTAATACCCAGTTACAATAGGAAACCTCCCAATGTTAATTTTAACCCCATTTTTTTTTTTGTGAAAGTGGCCCACAACAAGCAACCCCCTCAAAAACAGAATTTTAATTTACAACCTTTTCTTGAGCATTTTTTATAAAACGCCCCAAACGCCTGGGGGCCCAAAATTGAATGCAAAAGCTTTAAATGGTGCAGACGTAACACATTTGTGTTTTTATCTCAAAAACTGTCATTTTTAGTGCCTCATGTAATACTGTGCCCCAACCGCCTGCCACTTAGACACAACAACCCCAAAATCATTCTGCGGGTTGTCGAGTACGCAATACCACACATTTTGTCCAAAATTTACAGGCCTGGGCACACTGGCAGGGGTCAGCAGAAATAAGCACAATTTTTTTTTGTTTGTCTAAGCTTCGTTTTCCACCTAGATGTAATGGGGGGTACCACCCCGACCAGTACCAGGATAACACCACCCATAGTAGTGACCCATTTTTGAAAGGCACCTCTCAAGAATGTATGTAGGCTTGTAATGCATTTAACCCCTAAAGTGCCTGGCTCAAGATGTAAATACAGCAAGTGAGTAGTGCAGAGAAACATTGGTATTGCAATTTATCACATATGCCATGAATGTACAAAAGTATTTGGCCCCAACTCATTCAACTTTCAGACAACCCCCCAAAAATCATTCTGCGTTGGCTTACCCGGTTAGGGCAATACCATCCCAAAGGAGGGCAAGTAATCTGTAGGTTGGTAGACACGGACAGGGCTTCAAAAATGGAATACCTTGTTGATCACAGACATTTGTACATTTTTTTGTTTTCTTTTTGTCATCATTAAATTTGTTGATGCCAATAAGGGCAGTACATTAGCAAACCCCTAAGAACCTGACCCTATTTTGGAAACTACACACCCTCCCTGAATTAATCTAGTGTTTTTAGCCTTTTAAACCCACGGGACCCTGAAAAAGTGCATAATGGATAGTGCATAGTAAAAAATTCCATTATGTCATTTTTGTGCCCGCCTTTTTGGCCCCGCCATGGGAGACAACACCCTAAATCTATGCATGTTTTTCCCCGGGTAAAGCCATAGGGACGTAATCCTACAGGCTGGCACATGGCAGGCTTAGAAGGGAAGTGTGCGCATGCGGCATTATGTATAGAGCTGTGCTCAGGGTAACCACAGGTACTCTAAAAATCCAGCATGTATGATAATTCGGAGCAATCTTTCATACATAACCCTGGTTTTTCTGTGCATGTCCTCTCACCAGTGTGAAGTGGTGTCCCTCCCGAATGGCCATTTTTGGGAGCACAACCCTGCACCTCTTTGTGACCGATTCCCTTGCTGGCTACAATACGTGATTTGTGACCCGACTCTTCCAGATGTGCTAGCACTACCCCCTTCCTGGTCTCTCAGAAAAGAAGTACTTTATTAACCACCAGCTTGAAATTCCAGGAAGTTCCCCTCTGGCCGGTATAATCGATCAGCACATAACGTCATATCAATGCCACTCGTATAATGCACGCAGCTTCTTGTACTACACCCCATCGACTCCGCTGGCATTGTACGACTGAAGCACCTGTTACGACAAGTCCCCCACTCCCATGTACTCTATTATAATCTAAAATACAGTCTGCTTGGGGGCTTCTGTACTGCACCATCGTACTGGGACAGGGGTGGTGTGTGCTCATCGTATTGTGGTTAATACAGACCTCTCTCTTGTCCTTGTACTTACACACGCAATACAGTCCGCTGCATAGTGCCCTGCTTTCGTGCCTTTTAAGTTTTTGTGCCCGAAGCAGCGACTTAGGAGACCTCCTGATTTCTGCTACAATGGCCGTCATGCCGCAGTACTTCTCTGGAAGTGAGAGCACTTGACAGGTGGTGCTCGTGTAGAAAATTGTCCGTTAGAGGTGTAGCCCTGGCTCCAGAGTGGGTGTGCACTAAAATCCCCCACACTATCTTCCCTATAACACCCAGGAAGGGGGGGCATTCTGGGGGCAACCTATAGTGGAGTCCTTTCCATTCATATTCCTAAACGTGATGTGTACTCCTGTAACTTTCCACAGCTTATCATTTTCCCACCATACTTGCCTCTTATGGCAGGTACGAGGCGACATTGAAGTCTCCCTTTGAATTGTACCAGGACTCGTCTATGCGTCACATTTTGGCGGGGTTATGCCCTGGGCAAAACATTGGCACTAAAAATGATCTAATATGGGCCGACCTTAAATAACGATCATAACTGGGGTCCCTCTGGGTGTGGAACTGTGTGTTGTCAGGTGTAGTGAAAAACTTATTGGATGGCTTCAAAGCGCACCTGCTCATGCCATGCGCAACATGGGGGTGTTGGTAACGTATATCTGTGCTCCAGTATCCCTGATTGAGTCTTCTTTACTTATCCCCTAAGGAGTATTATGCCTCCAATACTTGTGCACTCTGCTGCATTGACATGGGTCCACCTGTAGGGTTGGCATAAAAGTCTACGTGAGGGTTTTGTGTGTACAAATAATGTGTGGCAAGCAAGTAGCGACATTGTCTGAAATCTAATAATTTCAGCAGCGCCTCAATCACAAAAAAAACTTTAAAAAGTCCACAGCTCTGAGCCCTGTCGTGTCAAAAGTTAATTCCATGATGGCCCGTAAAATGTCATGTGGACTGAGGACGTTATAAATTATCTGGTGGCTAAACCCATGGTGGTCATGTAAACAGAAGCCCCAGACGTCTCTCACTCAGAGAGTCCCAAAACTTCTCCTAGCCCAAGTCTCCAGGCAACCCTCAGTCTCCTGCAAATCCCAGCACTATTCCTGCAGAAGTCCACAGGCACATAATCTCACTCACAAGAAGTCCCTGGAACCACCTAAAAGCGTCACGCTTCTTGGGGCATCTCACCACGGTACTGAGAAGCATAGCAGAGGATGATGATAAGTAAAAGGGAACCATCATCCCCACAGCTGACTCGTGTCAGAAGGCAGCATGTTATATGCCTGCCAACACGTGTATGTCTTCTGAGACGTTGCACAACAAAAAATATAGAGCACTAGAAAATAGATAATTGCACCAAACTACACGGATAAACCGTCTAGCAGGCACAACAAATAAAAAATAAATTATATCACACCAAACTACACAGGACAAGCCGCACAGATGGCCACACCATCAAAAATAATTGTGCCTAAACTACAACGGACAACCGGCATCAGATAGCACACAAAAAAAAAAAGATAATGCGCACCTAACTACCGGACAAAGCCGCACAGATTGCACCACCCAAAAATAATGCGCACTAAACTACACGACAAGCCGCACAGATGGCACACAAAAAAAATATGTGCACTAAAACGACACGGACAAGCCGCACAATAGCACCATAAAAAAAAAAGGGGAGAGAATGCCACCAAACCACAGACAAGCCCACAGATGCACAAAAAAAAATAATGTTGCACTAAACTACACGTACAAGCCGCACAGATAGCACACACAAAAAAAAGAATGCACACGCAAACCACTCGACCCAGTCCGCACAATCAGCACCAAAAATATGTCGGCACTAAACTACACTGACAACGTCGCCAAAGATTCCCAGCACCAAAAAAAATATGCGCACTAACCTACACGTGACAGGCTCCGCACAATATCAAAAAAAAAATAATGTGCACTAAACTGACACACCGGACAAAGCGCACAGATATGAACACAGAGAAAAATAATGCGCATAACTACACGGACCAGCCGACACAGATAGCACAAAAAACAATAATGTGCACTCCCTACACGGACAAGCCGCACAGATAGCACACCACAAAAAATAATGCGCACTAAACTACACTTGACAAGCGCAGCAGATAGCACACAAAAAAATAGACGATGCCACCCAAACCGAAAACCGGACAAGCCGCACAGATGGCAACAAAAATATGCGCACTAACACAATGGACAAACGAAACCGCCAGATAGCACACAAAAAAAATGATAAGCTACTAAACTATCAACGGACACCGCACAGATACACACAAAAAAAAGATAATGCGACCACCAAACCACAACGGACACAGCCTCACAGATGGCACACACAAAAGTACACTTACGGGTACAACCCTACGGCGCTCTGGAAAAAAATATTACCAGGCACCGAAAAAAAAACCTATGTTCAAACCGCGCAAAAGGCGCTACAATGCACCTAGCTTGCCCTAAGACAACTAACTACCGCTAAGACTGCTAAAGATTGTGTTCAGCCGCTATTCACTCACGGCGCACTGACAAAGTGCGTCCAGTGCAGAACAAACGCTACACAGCGCACTGAAAAGTGCGTTTGGGTTCAGAAGGACAGACAGGAAAAACGGAAGACACGTGGGGATCACCAAGGCGATCACACAGGAACACCAGGGTACACGAAAAAACAGATAGGGATGGGAATTTGTAGCCCAATAGGATCAGATAAGGATCAGAACACTATTGATAGTGTAAAGTGTATTTTGGTGCACACAGTCAACGCTCTCTCAGGTCCCTCTCTCTCCAAAACTGCGATACCAAACCAAATGGTGCCGCCTGGGAAGAGGAAGGTCTAAAAGCACGTTTTTTAGCCCAAAATCACTGTAATTTGGCCAGTCAGTTTGACTGGCCAATCACGGCGATCGGCGGGCGGGACCATTTGATTGGCGCGCGTGACGGAGACAGGAACTCCTCCTCGCCTCTGTCCCCAATTCTCTGTCCTGATGTCACCACGTCGTCGATGACGTGGTAACAATTCCTAAAATCCTAGCGCTCGCGCCGTAGCTGTAACTGCGCTGAGCGCTAATCGTCGGAAGCTGCGCATACAAGCTACGGCGCGGGCGCTAAGGTTTTTAAGTAAAAAAAACTTACATTCATAACATTTTACTTCTTTTTTGATGACATGTGAGAACTTAATATTTATAGGATAGTTTTATAATAACATATTTTTTTTCTTCTTATAATATGCCAATAATTGACTACTACAATGTCCATTTTTCTAATAAAGTTTTTAAAATAAGTAGTAACTTTTACTAAATATGTTTAAAATATGCACTCCATTATTCCATCACTCCGGTAGCACCAGATAGAGGGTGCATGTACTTCTGTACAAATGAAAGTCTCCAGCAGTCTCCTTCTTCTTCTTCTGCCTTCACTGACCAATTCAAATGCCTGTATCTCCTGAACTCTTGGACGTAGAGACACAATTCGAGTGTCCATAAACAGGTGAGTCTGCTTGTTATATGATATTAGCTTATGCATGGATGCTTAAGAGAACCGGAGATATTCACTTCTTAAATTTACAA
Source organism: Engystomops pustulosus (assembly GCA_019512145.1). Classification (NCBI taxonomy): domain Eukaryota; kingdom Metazoa; phylum Chordata; class Amphibia; order Anura; family Leptodactylidae; genus Engystomops; species Engystomops pustulosus. Next base: position 68,521,396 of record CM033643.1, on the reverse strand, counting down.
GCGGGAATATAAAGCTGTCATAAAATAATTTTTAAGGATGGATATCTCTGGCTCTGTTAGGTATCCATACACAATCCACACATCGTATTAAAGGGGAGATTTTTTTTTTTTACTGAAATTACCAAGAAATGGTAGAATATGGGGTGTCAGCAGAACATTCTAAGTCTATATATCTATACTCTAGCTTTCCGTCATCATAATGGTTTTTTGGGGGATATTTCATTGAGATATATAGACAGACTTCTCTCCATTTGACTGACTCCTCCACTTTCTTTTTTTTCAAATATATTCCCAGGTATCAAAGCCCTGTAAAGGAGGGCAACTTATTGATAGGATTGGTTCACTAACTCATGAATCAAGGACCAAGCAATATAACCAAAATGGATAGTTGTGACACACCAAGAAGCTTCCCTATCTCTGTTATCTAGGATATCATGTGTGGACCACCATCATTATTACCTTTAATGGATATATAGGAATATACGTGACAATTGATACTGATGAGCCCCATCATCAAACTTAATGATCCTAGTAAGAGCGCATCATTACTTACTACTGACTTCAAAGTACAAAGAAAGTGTTTTTGTGATGCACACTATCCCCTATAGGAGCCTGCCAAACATCACAGATGGATCCCACATCTAGCAATTGTAAAATAAAACAGTCTGACCGAGCTCCTTGTGTGTCCTTTTATATTCCTTTGATAAATCGCAATTCATCATCACACTTTTTCCCCCAACTATGTTCCAAATTCTTCAGTACACTTCCACCAAACGGTATTTGGATGGGAATAGATCCTATTCAGACAGTTTTAAGCTGCGTTTTCTTGCATCCTGGAGCCAAATAGTGTAAAGCTTCTATAGAAGAGATTAAGCAGCAGAATGGGTAGTATGTTCAAATATATGGAATTTATTTCGCCCGACCCAGGGTTTCGCTACCATGGCTTCTTCCAGGGCGTAGCCGTGGTAGCGAAACCCTGGGTCGGGCGAGTCGACAGAACTAGCGAGTCTCTGGCGTCCACATGGTGGAGGTTTTTATGCGCATGATTTTATTCTCTTTTGTGAGTATGTTTTAATAAAATAATTCCATATATTTGAACATACTACACCATTCTGCTGCTTAATCTCTTCTATAAAGCTTTACACTGATTTGGCACCGGATGCAAGAAAACTCAGCTTAAAACTGTCTGAATAGCGAGCTATCCCATCCAAAGTACCGTTTGTGTGTGGAAGTGTACTGAAGAATTTGGAAGCATATGTGGGAAAAAGTGAAATCGTCGATTTATCAAAGGATATATAAAAAAAGGACACCAAGGATGCTCCGGTCAGACTGTTGTTTATAGTTACTGGGGGCCATTTACTATGGTGTTTTTTGCCAGTTTTGTGGCGCTTTTCACAACCGCATCTTCTTCTGTCTGCTCCTACCTATTTATTAGCTTGCGGGGACGCAAATGACTTTTTCTTCCGTCTGCTTTGCTGCCCGACTCTTCTCCTCCTCCGCAAGGGGCGTGGCTTTGGCGGTAGTGGAAACTCAGACACATCTAATATGTTTCGCAGCCCTTTTGTTTGGCGCTGTAACTGGCGGAAAGTAGAACCAAAAGAAAACTGTCTGCAGGGACTGTTGGCACCATTTCTGGTGCTCGGGACAGATTTTGGTCCCATGGACAGAAATAGTCCTCGGCGCCAGAAATGTCTCTCTGCCAGCTCTACAATTTAACTGTGTATTCTTCTTTCCGAGAGCAGGCAGTAACAAGCCAATGCATACAGCCGACACTTTAACTTAAATGTCCCCTCACTGACTTGTTTATATTAACTAAATAAACTCATTTTTAATGTGTTTGTGTTCGCATTTAGCTCCAGTTATAAGATTACACGCTTCCTATTTCAAGCTTATCCCCACTCAAATATTACTTTTGGGATTCCACTTTTTATAATCTTAGAGCTCCAAGTTGCTGGGTGGAAGGGGGTACCAAAAACTGGCATCTCACATATATATCCCCTCATTCTTACATTCTGGGTATGAGGGTTGGTACTGATAAACAGGCGTAGAGGTAGAGGAGCGCTCATGGCGGCCTGATAGTACTGCGAGGTGATACAACTGCTCAATAGGAATAGACTAATCCTTCTGGTTATGTCTGCTCTGTCCCTTACTGCTGCTATCACAGGTGGATAGTGTCAGACTGAGTGCACCTAATGCAACGCTGAAATATTACATGTACATTTTTTTTGGCTATTTTCACACAATCTATTTGCATTTTGTTCTTGAAATGTTTGCAACATATTGAGCAAAACTCTTCCCAAGACACATGATTGTTAATTTGGTAAAACAACTGATGTGCTTTGAATTTCATTTTTCCCAATGTGTTTGCAATATATTTTAAAACAGATGCAAACACATAGGCCCACATTTATTGAAGCGTTTGCACCAGATATTTAGCTTCTTCTCCTGTTTTCACAACCCATACTAATTCTAGTCAATATTTAGATGATATAAAGATGGACAAACCCTGCGATGCATGCAGTGACTTGCAGAAAATAACCATATACTAAGCTGTGTGCTTTGACCCTTTAGTGGCTCCTATGTCCGCCCATAATTCCCATCTTTAGGGAAAAATGAAGGGGCGAACATGCCACTGAAAATTTACATGCCCCACATCATTCCCCCTTACCCCTTTTCCTTACACCATTTCCTGACACACTGGGGCAGATTTATCAATTTCTGAAAGTCAGAATATTTCTAGTTGCCCATGGCAACCATCACAGCTCAGCTTTATTTTACCAGTGCTCATGAATATTTTAAAGGGGAGCTGTGATTGGGTTGCCATGGGCACTAGAAATATTCTGACTTTCAGACAGCATGATAAATATACCCCAATATGTATAATGACCTTTTCTAGTTTGCCCCACCACCTCTGCTTCCTTCACAAGGGCTCAGAAGCCGGCAGAAACAGTGATCTCCTCATGTCATGTCTGCAGACTTCAGAGCCGCTGAGAACATAGCCAGAGGCTGAATGGTGGAGCTGGACAGAATAAATACGACTGTATAGCAATAGTATATTTATCTACAAATTTATTACATTTTACATCCATTGTTAGAAATAAAAGACACAACACACAGAATAGTAAGTTAAATAATGTGACATTTATTTAAAAAAAATTTTTTTAATGTAATTGGTTGTTACCTCCTGTCACCACCAAGAGGGTACACGGCACTCAGGACAGGAAAAACCCCCTGTGGAGGAACCTGCAGGAAACCATGGCCGCTGTACTTGCCCTTCCTCTGGGCATACTAGGGAGGTACCGCTATAACATTTCTTTATGGACCTACCTACAGTGACTGCATGTGGCTACCTACAGTGTGTGCTGAATGTTATGTGCTGTGAGGTGGTTTCTGGGCCTTACCAATGGACAGATGGCTTCATCCATGTTGCTTTTCTGGTCTCCTTCTCCATGATGATCTCGCAGCTGTCATCTCACATCCTGGCAGAGGTAGGTATAGATGATTTTCAGGCTTCCTTGCAGACCTCCTGCTTGCATAGCTGAAGTTGGATGATGACACAGGGAAGCCATAGCTGGTAGACTCTGTAATCTTCCCTGGGTGCTGGAACAGCTGGGCGCAGGTAGGTTGTTCATGTTGGTCTTTCTTCTCTCTCCATGCCCAATGTGTGGGGTCCTCACCTTATCTGGTGACAGTGTCCAGGTCTACCCCAAGCTTTGAAGCCAATTTTCTTGAGCAGCAGGTTGCGGTAATGAAGAAAATGTCTCATCTCCAGAAACCAGAATCCTTCCAAGGCCCAGAAGAGGATCTCTGTGCGGATTCTGAGTCTTGCTCTTCAAACTGACTGGCCAGGTAGAGTGCTGGAAGAAGTAGTTCCTGAGTGCATAGTGAAATTCTGCTCTTCTGAAATACTCACAGTGGCTAGGTGTGTACTTGTCTGAAGAGGTCCTGCGCTGTCACTGGAAAGGAAGTCTGTGATGTATTCATCCTCCAGGAGGCTGAGGAAGGCTGCCATCTCTTCCTGCTGCTGTCCAGGTCTATCTTCCTCTGTTTGGGGGAAGGTTCCTGGTGTTCTGGTGGTGAAGTCTCCTGCCTCTTCCTCTTCAGGTCTTTTCTTCTGTCTTCATTCGATGTGCCCGCCATCTTTTCGTCTGCTGTGCCAGGTCCATCTTCCTCCTCTTGGGGGCAGCTCCAGGGGATCTGCTGGTGAAGTCTCCCGTCTCTTTGTCTTCATGTCTTTACTCAACGTGGGCGGTAGTTCTTCTGCGTAAATCCGGGTTTTGGCTAAAATAAGCAATTCCAAGCGGTCTGGGTGCAGTAACGGAGCCTGTCTTTCACTCTGAGAGCTTTCACTGACTGGCACCAACCGACTTTTTTTCCTCCTGCATTGAAGTGATGTCCTGCAATCCTATTGGCTGCTGAGTGTGGCACCTGCCACAGTAACTGACACAGCAGCAAGTCTTACTGGGAAATCATCACACTCATTTAATGCCATATTTTATGAGCAGATACTGGAAATTAATTAATATTGTACATTTACAATATCTGACATTTATTAATATTGTTTAAACTGAGCCATAAGCATCCATTCAGAGCTTAGCTCCCCTCTCCCGACAATAAGGGTTTAAAACTACATTTCCACTTAATAGTTTGTTTCTGCTGGGCCCTGTACATTGTACTATTTAGCTGTTGTTTCTGGATATACTGGATATATATGATGTAGTCACTGTCACTATACAGTGACGGTGTAAAAACCTGTGATTGTTGCACTACATAAGTAACCTATCAAATCTTAGTATTGGATTCTATGGGCTCCACAATTATGTTGCCACAATTAGTTGCACAGTATACTGGCGGAAACATTTCATACATACATGTGCAAGCAGAATACTGGAGCAGATTGCTTCATAAATGTGAGCCAGCATCTTGCATTGTTTAAGTGCTGGGTGCTGGTTATCAATCGCATGCATTTCACTGGAAACATACATGCGATCTGGCTGAGGACCGCCCCAGGCCCTTGCATTATGTTTACATGTGACTGCACCCAAAGATAGTATTTCATTAGAAGTTCGGCTCCTAGTTTGACTCTGCTCCCCCCTCCATTAATGCCTGTTAACGATTGTGGGTGCTAACTGTTATGTGGCAATTCAATTGCTGTGGTCACATGCTGTGGCAATAGCATGCCGGCAGAGCAGGGAGCCATCATTTTGGAGAGAATTGTAGCTTCCTGGGAGTGATGACCCTCCCCAAATTGGCAGTGGACAGCCAACACCTATCGTGGGCGTTATTGTTGTGGACCATTACTTTCCTAATGATCCAAAGAAAAATCCCACATACTACCAATAACAGTGGTCTTCTTCACTGTAATAAAAGAAGCAGAACCAGGATCCAGAACACGGGAAGTGTACACATTTTTTTTTCAAATCATCCGGCCCCCATGAATTCTGGAATAATAATTCTGTTAAACATAGTTCCCGTGTGCCTCCATGTGCCGCCACTTGCCAGCAGCCTCACTTACCTAGCCACGCTCCAGCGTCGGTCTCCTCGCTTCAGCGCGTGTCCCCGCCTTCTAGGGCACGTGCATCGCATGCACCAACCCTCTGAAAATTAAATAGCCAGTGCACCCCTAATTGGCGCTGGCCACCTGACAACCTATAAATGCTTAACCTCTTCCTGTGTCCCCTTCCGGATCTTTGTGCTTTTATGCCTAAGTGAAAGCTTTGTTCTATGCCCTTTGCGATTATCATGATTTCCCATTGTGATTGCGATTCTGTTCCTGACTCCTATCCCGTGCTGCTTGTCCTAACCTACCACTACGTCCCCCACTCTGATTCTGTGCTCCCGTCTTGACCTCCTGCCTGTCCCCGACCACGAGTTTGCCTTACAATTCTGCACCTCGCCTTGGCCGCCACCACGGACAAAGTTGCGGCTGTGGAACGACCTGGTGGTACCACGCCACAACAAGTACAACCTGCTTTGCGGCGGGCTCTGATGAAAACCGGGTACCACTTAGACTCTGGTCCCAGGTGTCGGCTTACGTCACCGCCCACGGTGGTCCAGTGGAGCCTGACAATTCATCATCATTAAACTTGTGTAAGCCTCCTTAACCCCTTCATGAACCGATGGTCATTGGTGCCTGAATGTTAAGGTCAATTTTGATGTTCTGTTGTGTCCTTCTTTAAGTAAAAAAAACTTTACATATCATAACAATTTTTACTTCTTTTTTGATGACATGTGAGACTTTAATTTAATAGGATAGTTTTATTAATAACATATTTTTTTTTCTTTATAAAATATGCCAATAATTGACTACAAATGTCATTTTTCCAATTAAAGTTTTTAAAATAAGTAGTAACTTTTACTAAAATATGTTATAAATATGCACTCCATTATTCCATCACTCCGGGTTCAGCAACAGATGCAGAGGGTGCATGTACTTCTGTAAAATGAAAGTCTCCAGCAGCTTCTTCTATATTCTGCCTTCAGCTGACAATTCAAATGCCTGTATCTCCTGAACTCTTGGACGTAGAGACACAATTCGAGTGTCATATTAAACAGGGAAGTCTGCTTGTTAATATGATATACTGATTATGCATGGATGCTTAAGAGAACCGGAGATATTCACTCTTAAATTTACAATCGGGAATATAAAGCTGTACATAAAAAGAATTTTTTTAGTACAACTTTAAGGATGGATATCTCTGGCTCTGTTAGGTATCCATACACAATCCACACATCGTATTAAAGGGGAGATTTTTTTGTTTAAAATGACATACCGTATATACTCGAGTATAAGCCGACCCGAGTATAAGCCGAGACCTCTAATTTCAACACAAAAAACTGGGAAAACCTATTGACTCGAGTATAAGCCGAGGGTGGGAAATGCATTGGTTACAGCCTCCCAGTATATAGTCTGCCAGCCCCTGTAGCATATAGCCTGCCCAACCCCTGTAGCATACAGCCTGCCCAGCCCCTGTAGTAGGAAAAAAAATAACACTGTACTCATCTTTCCAACGTCCCCCATAGGTCCTCTTCTGTCTCAGACTGTCTCAGACAGAAGAGGACCTATGGGTGACGCCAGAAACGTGAGTTTTGTCTTTATGTTTTTAGTTGACTCGAGTATAAGCCGAGTTAGGGTTTTTGAGCACAAATTTTGTGCTGAAAAACTAGGCTTATACTCGAGTATATAAGGTATTACATAAAATTATGTTTCTTTGTGCCAGGGTTCAGGAGATATAGCCATTTGAAGTTGGTCACTGTCAAGACGTTTATAGACCTCCTCTCTGCAGGGGGCATGTGCCAATAGGACGTTTATAGACGGGTGGCAGTCGTGAAGGGGTTAAAATGGGCTAGACAAATTTTTAAACTATTCCTAAACTACAAGGTAAGGGATAACAGAACAGTGGTGATTTGACCAGTGCATTTTTCACTTATCCATAGAAATCTATGTAACAATGAAAACCTGACACACTAATGAATTCTGCTGGAAAATCGTCAGTTTTTCACTGACAAACTCTCGACAAGTTCAGCAACACTCATGTTAAAGGTTCCTTATTATAAAGAAACTTACCTTCAGGAATAAAAAAACTGAGATATTACTGATGGTAGATTTCTTTCACTCTTCTAAATCCTGCATTGGCTTTATCTAACTAAATAAAAACTTTTGCTTATGTAGAGGCTATTGAGGTGTGCAGCACCCCGACTGAGCACGGGGCTACAGCTGTGTTAGTGTATTCCTGATGGTAGGTTTCCTTTAACCCTTACAGGACTAAGCCCTTTTTAGTTTTTGTGTTTGTTTTTTTGCTCCTCTCATTGCAGAAGCAATACCTTTTTTTTATTTTTCCGTTAGCGGAGATGTATTAGGGCTTGTTATCTGTGGGATCTGTACTTTTTAGTGGCACCATTTAATATTGCATGCAATGTACTGAAAAGCTGAAAAATTTTTTCAAGTGAGATGAAATTGTGACAAAAAAACAAATTTGCAGCGTCTTCATGTGGGCTCTGTTTCTACGGCTTTCATTCTGTCCTCCAAATAACAATTCCCTTTTGTTCTATGGGTCGGCACGATCACGGACAAAAATTGACATTTTGCCAAATTCTGAGGCCAATAACTTTTTCACACTTTGATGTATGGACCTATGCAAGGTGCAATTTTTGCGGCACATTATGGCATTATTACTACCGTAACTGGGTGCCATAGACCTCTATGATACATACGATCAGCAGATGCAACCATTTTTTATACTTTGAAGACAGAAAACTGCAATGATATAGCCACCTCCAATGGTTCAGTGTGCAGTGTGTGCTCTTTCAATCAGAAACTTGTGTAGGACTGTGTGAAAGGGGCATATGGCACTATGGCCACCTGTACAGTAGATAGGCTTCTGCTGCAGTTTATGGAAAGGTATTGATGCAGACCGTCTGCTCACCCAATTCCCTGAATGCAGCAGCAGGAAAGATGGGAAAAGGATCAGAATTCCTTTTGATTAATGATGTTATATTTAATAGCTTGATGTCCTTCCCCTACCACAACTTTATAACTTGTCTTATATACAGCTGCTAGGGAGTAATCAGCAAGATTCTGTAATTAAATGTTTCGTTTGTTTTTTTTTAATATATTTCAATGTATCCTGCTACAGTTGAATTGTTTTTCTGTTGTCTAGGGAACAACAACATTTTAATTTATTTCTTTGCCAACATTGGTGTGACATTACTATGCATGTAGCTTGTCTTGTTAGCTCTGCTTGGCAAGCCGTCTTGTAGTACCACCTTGTGGCTACAGGTGGCAGCCTTATATAATATACTGTTAACATCTTTCATTAACGTTCTTGTCAGTCTTTTTTAGAAAATGTGAAAGCAAAAATAAAACATTGGGTAATGTAATAAAATCGCCCCAAAATGTTCCTTAGTCATTCTGAGGGTACACACGTCATGCATCAGTCATTAAGTTTCTAGCTACATGGCGACTTTCACTCATTTACACACAAGTCACAAAATCAAAATAATTGTGATAACTATTTTAGAGTTAGAATTCGCCTGTTACCAAAAAAAAGATGAGAGGCAAACAAGTTCTGTGACTTACACGGCAGCCATTAACTTTAAAGTCGTATACATGTAAGCATGCTGAGACATGGCATTTGTAATCATTACATGCAGCGTACAATTATTTTTACTCTTACTCAATTATTACTTCATCTCCTCCAGCCATTGTTGCCATTTAGCCTTAGTCAAAAAGTAATAAGGGAATGTATTACCAGAAAAAAAACCATTATAACCATGTTTTTATGTAAAACACATTTTTAGGAAATTTTAGTGGAAAATGTTTCCTTATCACTTTCTATATGTAATTAATACGTTATATCCTGCAATTGGCATTTGGCTTAATAATACACTGACACTTGCTAATTCTGAAAGGGATTTCAGTGCAAAAGTCATCTCATTGTCAACACAGACTAGACAAACTGGATTGTCTCCACTACAGACAATAGATGAGGTCACAGCCTAAAGTCTACAGGCTGCTGTAAAGCACATCACTAAATGCAGTAATTAAAGTTCAGGCAAGATGGCAGCCACCATAATCATGGGCAGAAAGGAAGAGATACAAGTCTACAATCAGAAAAGTCAATACAATTTGTGGGCAAAACATAAATTGACAACACATTCCCTTTAAAAAATAAAATGCTAAGATAAGTAGTAGAGCCCCATTCATGCTCTGTCTTTACGAGCTGTTTCACTTTCTCACCCTCCCCAACTGCTCTCTGGCACTTCCCTTTTCTTGCTATAGTCTCATGGCATCAGCATACAATGGGCCGAGGCCCCTAATTTTACCACCAAAAACTGGAAAAACCTACTGACTCGAGTATAAGCCGAGGGTGGGAAATGCATTGATCAGAGCCCCTTATAGTATATAGCCAGCAAGCCCCCAGTAGTATACAGCCAGCCCCTTTAGTATATAGCCAGCCATCCCCCAGTATTATATAGCCAGCCCCCTGTGGTATACAGCCAGCCCCCTTAGCATATACATGGCCCCTTTAGTTTATAGCCAGACCCAGGGCTGGCTCCAGGTTTCAGTAGGCCGCTGGGCGACAGCGCCACAGTGGGCCCCTTTGCAGAGAACTCACGTGCCCGCATTAAAAATTCAAAAACTAAAAAACTGTCTCCTGTTCCCTGAAATATACCCCAGTTTATCATCCCAAACAGCCGTGTCACGGTCAGGGCAGTTTTGAGGTCATTTAATCAACAAAGCGAACCTAAAAATGTGTACCCCTCCTCTCTGCCAAGTAATAAAACTGAAACTTCAACTCAGCTTCTGCGGAACCTCATAATACACACCAGAGCTGCTGCGGAACCTCATAATACACACCTGAGCTGCAGCGGAACCTCATAATACACACCTGAGCTGCAGCGGAACCTCATAATACACACCTGAGCTGCCGCGAGCACTCTTAATATCACCACCTGAGACCTGCTTGCGGAACCTCATACTCACACACGAGCTGCTGCGGAACCTCCAAATACCCCCTGGCTGCTGCAGAACCTCCATAAAAACCTGAAACACACTGAACCCTCTCTGCTTCTCATGTACATTTGAGATGATTATATCATTCACACATCCCCACATGCAGCAAGACATATATCAGGCCTGACAGATACATGCATAAAGATAACAGCATGGAGGCAAACACACACACCTGACAGACAGATATAGATACACAGCAGGCAAACCACTCCATCACACATACCCTAGACTCACTATATACACACCCATACATGTCACATACCATCACACATACCATAACACTCTACTATATACACATACCATCAACACCCCTGTGCTGTCTGCAAGCAGCCCTGGCATCACACAGAGGAGTCTCCAGGCTTCTCCTCCTCCCTTCGGCCCGAATCTCTGACTGCCCGATTTCAGCTGTACTGCAGCTCCGTGTGAAGAGGTGATAGGGGGAGGGGGGAGGTTAACCCATAATGTGCTGCACACACAGGCAGCTCTGTATCCTCTACCTTGTGCTGTGTCTGTCAGAGTGGGGGAGGAACAGTGCAGGACCACAGCTCCTCATCACAGGAAGTGAAGATGTGCACAGCGTGTTTTGGGCCCCCGGCAGCTCTCTGGGCCCCGGCACTTCCCAGGTATGCCGGGTGCTGGAGCCGGGCCTGGCCAGACCCCAGTGGTAAACAGAAAGCCCCTTTAGTATGTACCGCCAGCCCCCATGGTAACAGAAAGCCCCTTTAGTATACAGCATCCCCCTGTAGTATACAACAAGCCCCCTTTAGATACAGTCAGCCCCAGTTTGCCAGCACTTAAAAAAAAATAAACTTACATATTCACACCTTTGGGTGGTCCCGATGTTCGGCGCGGCTCCTCTTCTGTCTTCTCCGCGATGGTCCTTCCTCTTCTGTCTGCTAAGGACGCCATAGTATTGCCCGGCGGCACAAGCGCATGGCCACGTCTCTGCCGGCTGTTACAGCACACAGAAGCAAAGAGAAGCCCCGGGGACCAGAGCATCACGGAGAAGACGAAGAAGAAGCCGCGCCGAGCATCGAGGCCCCGGAAGGTGATGCATGTTAAGTTTATTTTTTTATTGACTCGTGTATAAGCAGAGTCAACAACTTCTAATTATGCTTGCAAAGCAGCTTGTCTTCTGTTGGACCACTGGTCTTCAGTATTGGGGCCACATAGGATCCTCTGTTCCAATATTGGGCCTGTCCAACACTTGGCACATGGCTTTTCGTCAGGCAACCCATTCAGATCTTCGCTGAAACGTTTGAAACCAAACTGGCATGAAAAGAAGCAGCATGGTGGATGAAATGTAACTGTCTCAGGTAATTTTTTGCAGTGATTTTCCAGACAATTAGTAGCAGAGTTTGCCCTAAGGCTAGCTGCACAAAAGTTGTATTATTAGAGGATATGAGAAATTCCACCTGATGCATAAAATAAAATAATAAATGTTTATTTATATGGTGGTATAATATTCTGTAGCGCTTTACAAATCATAGGGACATATGCAAATAAATATTACATTACAGAGTGCTAACAGTTATATGGAACAATAGGAGTGAGGGCCCTAAGCAAGAGTTACAGTCTATGAGGATTAGGGGGGACACGAGTATAGAGCTTGTTAATGGTCCAGCCATTCTTTATAAGGGAACAGTATAAGTTTAAGTCTGTACTTGTACTTAAGTTTAATCCAGTAGGGAATGTAGGGACTGCCTAAAGTGATGGGTTTTCTGAGGCATGTTTGAAGCTTTGGAGGTTGAAATTAGTTTAATAGTCAGGGAAGGGCATTCCAGAAATTGGTGCATCAGAGACGTGAGGTTTGAATTAAAGAATAATCTAAGATCATTGGCAGATCGAAGAGCATAGTTGCAGAGCTTTGTGGATGAGGGTGATTATTTTAAACTGTATTTGGAGGGAGACTAGCTACCAGTTCAGTCTGGCACAGACCGGGGGCCTCAGGGTAGCTTTTGTCTGAAAAACTTCAAGCATAATATATTAATGGGAATTGAACCTATTTCCATTTACAAAACTGTGACATGTTTTGTTTTTTTTGGATTGACTTAATTTCATTGCCCACCTTATGTTACTTTGCTAAGGGTCCTGGCGTGCCCGCTTGAATTGTCTATAATTGAATACAAGCTCTGTACCTGCATCATACAAGTGTACGAAAGCCGCCTTCCTTTTATTAAAATTTTTGTTTTTTTAAAAAAAAGTTGAAAAATAAAATACTGGCGACAATAGATTTCAATTGCAGATGTATATCCACGGAACGTTACTTAATGACTGGCCCTTCTGCTGTGAGACTTCAACTTTGCAATGAAATGTTTAGCTCACACCTCCTACCACGGCAAAATACCAGGGCATAAAGGCGCTATTCTGTATTGTGTACAAATAGCCACAGGCCAGTTGTCCACAAACCGGGTGTCAAAACGTATAAGTTTGATTAGATTTTAGTCCTTGTGTTGTTTGACCATCCATTTTTGTAGGCTTAAGCCCCTTCCACACTGGCGTTTTTCACGCGCGAGTTCTGCGCGTGCATTTGACGCGCAGAACTTGCATTGCACTCTGTCCCATTGTATTCAATGGGTCTTTCTTCATTAGCGTTGGTTTTCACCGCCTGCTTGCGTTCGTTTTCACAAAATAGCATGTGAAGACAATATATATGTGTGAAGAACACATTGCAGATGTATTTACAATCTGCAATGTGTTCTTCAAACACATATATATTGTTTCTCACATGCTATTTTGTTCGCACCGTTCCGCCGTATCTCCCGACCAAGTAAGTAGATGTGCCGAACATCTGTAATCTATTCTGCACTGTGTTCTGCACTGTGTTTTTTCTCTTAAATGATCCTGTGTTCACTGTTCCACTGTGTTCAATGTTTTTATTCTATTCTTCACTGTTCTTCACATCTGCTACTTGTCGGGAGATAATAATGCGGGAACAGTGAGAAATAGATCGCAGATGTTTCAAATTATCAGAAGACATTATTTTTCAATTAAATAACACATTTTATCCCAAACCATGGTCCCTTTGAAAAATGCTCGAGTCTCCCATTGAATCGTGCGTGAAAAATGCGCCGAAAACGCAAAAAAAACGCTAACACACGCGCGGTGAAAAACGCTAATTGTACTCCCAAGGAAAAATGGAACAAAACGCAGCCAAAAATGTCAGTTTTTCACGCATTGCACCCTGACGTGAATGCACGCTAGTGGTGGAAGAGGCCTTAGTGTCGTTCTAGTTGTGTCAAGATTTCCACACTCCGAGCTAGGTCCTTGAAAAACGTGTGTGAAAAACTGACCACAGTAGCGTGGCATCTTGGGTGGGCGAGTTTTACACACAACTCCAGTCAGAGTAGTGCATTCTTGCGTTTTTCTCGGATGGGATCGGATCAACGGATAGTACAGACAGTCCCCGGGTTACGTACAAGATAGGGTCTGGAGGTTTGTTCTTAAGTTGAATTTGTAGTGTAGTCGAACTGTATTTTTATAATTGTAGATCCAGACAAAAATATTTTAGGCCCCAGTGACAATTGGAGTTGAAACATTTTTTGCTGTAATGGGACCAAGGATTATCAATAAAGCTTCATTACAGACACCTTCCAGCTGATTATTGCAATCTGGGACTAAAGTAGAGCATTCAGAGAGGTCACCAGAGGTCACAGGGGTCTGTCTGTAACTATGGGTTGTCTGTAAGTCGGGTGTCCTTAAGTAGGGGACCGCCTGTACTCAGTACTGTCTTATGTAGACAAAAATAGTTTGAGGACAAGGGCTTTGCCAGCTAGTGATAGGGACATTTTTTGCAGGCATTATCAGTCCTAGGCCACACTCATATGGCCGTTTGGATACGTATATATGTCCCCCATAGACGGCGCAATACGGGAGTGGTACGGTGCAACACATGTTCCGCTCCGTACAGTAGCCGGGAGAAAGATAGGACATGTCCTATCTTTCCCCGTAATACAGCGTGGTGCGCCATACATCGCTATGGAGAGGGCGGGGGCGAGCGGCGCTCCTCCTTTCCCAGGTACTGACATGTGCCTGCCGTGCTACGTGTACGGCAGACCAGTCGTGTGAATGTAGCCTCAAGGGGTTTTTCCCACTTTAGACAATTTTCAAATCTCAATCTCCTTAAAGATAATTAACCCCTTAATTACATGGAGAACTTCTTCAAACGCAGGGGAAAAGAGTGTATTTATTAAAAGAAGACTCAAATACTCAAGGTTGTTTTTCAGTGAAACCTTTTTTGTAGAAGAATAAAAATCATTACCAAAATTCCAAATTAGTTTTGTTTTTCTTTTTTACCCCTGCGTGTGCCAAGTATTACTAGAGGAAACTTCTGGCAAGTGTTTTTTTTCCGGGAAAAGATGCCTCCAGAAAGCAGAGGGACGCCAACAGTGAGGCTGAGGACTGAAGCTGCTGTATCACTTGGAAATCCTGACATCTTCAATGTTCTGGGAACATGTTCTGCTTGTGAAGGGAGCGGGGTAATCACCCTGACTGCCGGATGTGCTATTTAAGCATTTCTCTCCTGTAGTCTTGTGTATTCAGAGACGCCGGTAGTCGTCAGATACCTCTGGTGACAAGGGTTAAAGAGGCCGGGTCTGTGGCTGCTCACCCCCCTGCTCCGTGCGATGGTTCCATTCCGCTATATGTAGCGCTGCTCTGCGCTGGAGGCTGCAAATGGGAAGGCTGAGAGCAGGCACGCGGAGCTCGGGAGTCGTGTCTGTGCCATGAATAGAGAGAGCAGCCGCTGCGCACAGACACATCGGCGCCGCACATCATCGCTGACTGCCCCGTCCCCTCCTCAGCCTCCGTTCACCGTGCGCGATGCTGCCCTGGAAAAGAAAGTTCGATCTGATCGAGAGGACGGCAACAGAGCAAGCAGAAGGGCATGCGGTGAGCCTCAACTACAGCGCTCTCACTTCCTTCGCCAGTCGTGCCCGGAGGGGCACTCACCAGGGTGGGCAGCATGTTCAAGTCCAAGAGGAAGAAGATCAGATCACCGGGAGACCCCACCTACACCGTGCTCTACCTGGGGCTGATGCCACCCACCCTGCATCCAAGGAGAAGGCTGCACACCGACCTGGCCGTGTGCAAGATCTGAGCAAGAGCGAGATGGGCAAGCATGGCACCAAGATGAGCTGACCGTCAGCTCGCATGCATCCGCATGGTGCACTTAGAGGACAAACCAACGGCCCGGGGCACCTGTACCTGCTGCACAGGGTCACCTACTGCGTGGCCGACCCGCCCTGCCCAGATCTTCGCCTGGATCTACCGCCACGAGATGAACCAAGGCGGTGATGCTGCGCTGCGCATGCCGTGCTTGTATCCAAGCCCGAGAAGGCGAAAGCCATGGCCTGCTGCTGCTGTAACCGACCTCCGCCAACGCCCTGGCCGACTTCAAGAGACTCAAGCGGAGGGAGGACGCCCGGCACCACAGCAGCAGCTGATCGGGAGCAGAGCATCCCCCTGGTGCCGCTCCGCAAGCTCCTCAACGGCCAGTGCTGCTACAACAGCCCCCGTGAGAGGAGCCGCACGCCCCCAAGCTGGTCTCCATCACCGAGGACCTGCAGGGGGAGGAGAGGAAGGGGCCATAGCTTCGAGTGTTAGGACGTCTTTGACACCGGGGGCGGCCAGGGGGCAAGCACGAGCTCTCCCAACTCCACAGCGACCTGGGGAGATGAAGCCTGGGCAATGACCTGCAGACACTCAAGGCCGACCTCAGGGTCCACCAGGCTGCTCTCCGGGGAGAGACACGGGCAGCGAGTCCTCCATAGACAGCAACCACGACAATGGACCCATCAGCAATGGCTCTGAGGAATGCAGAGAGCCAAGACTGTGTGATGGGGGGCTGCACATCCATTAACCCCACTGTCGGGAAGATGGGGGCTCAGCGACTGTGTGATGGGGCTGCATCCAGAAAGGGGGGCACAGACTGTCTGATATGAGGGCTCACCCATTGACCCCACTGTCCGAAGAAGGGGGCCAGCGACTGTGTGATGGGGGGGGGGGGCTGCATCCAGGAAAGGGGTCAAGACTGTGTGATGGGGGGCCTGCATCCAGGAAAGTGAGGACAAGACTGTCCGATGGAGGGCTACACCATTGACCCCACCTTCGGGAAGAAGGGTGCCACGACTGTGATTGGGTCTGCATCCAGGAAGAAGGGGGCCAGCAACTGTATGATAGAGGGGCTGCACCCATAGACCCCACTGTCAGGAAGATGGGGGCCAGAGACTATGGGGGTGGGGTGTTGCACCCAGTGACCCTGCTGTCAGGAAGATGGGGACAGAGACATATCTAGAAATGCAGTCTGATGTGACCTGCTCATGGCACTGCTGGGATTAATACATCTGTCTTCCATTATATCCACTGCTCATGTGTGCTGTATAGATCACTGATGGGGATAATGTATATACTCTCCCTGATATGTGCTGTATGAGATGGGCTAGTGTAATCATTGGCCATATACTGATGGGTTAGTGTTATATACATTGTATCATCTGCCTGGTATGTGCTTATATAAGATCATTCTGTTCTATGCCCACTATTGTCTGATCTGAGGCTTACGGCATTGCTGGTATTCCAATACAAAGCTGCAATATGCAGTCTATGACGTCTTACCATCCTAGCTGAATCCTGCGGTGTATTGTCTTATGAGATCATACTATTCTATGGCAATATTTTACTGCCCTTTAGATTTTTCACATTGATGGGAGATGAATATATATATATGCCCCATTATGCATTCTATGACTTCCATCGTTCTATAGCTGAATCCTGAGGTTTATGGTATTGATGGGGTTTAATATATGTATATTTCCCTGATCATCATGTCTGATGAGGGTACCCTGATGATAGATGGCTGGGTCTCTGGGCAGGTCAGTTGCCCTCCTATTTATCTATCCATGTGATCAGTCCCACACAAGCGCTGATGCCGGCGTCTTATACCTTGGCTTGGGATGTTACAGTTTACTCTGAAGTGAGTTGTCTGGGTGTTCGAAGGAAGCAGAAATAATAAATGGCGGTAAACATGTTAATTCATCCCCAAATACACTTCTGTGAATTCTAAAATAAGTGTATGCAATGTCTCTGGATGAGGTGGCATAATGGCCATGTAGTACCCACCTCCTAGCCCAGGAAGCGCTGGATTGCCATGAATACTAGCACCTTATTGTCCACGTCAGTATTATCCCTATTCTCTCCTTTGTGTCTGGTCCTCATTCAGCTCATATTTACCTGTTGTCACATCCTCCCTGGGTTCCTATAAACTAGGAATGGATGTCAGTTTGTTGTATGGGCAAATATTCCAATTGCCTCCTGTAAATATTCCCTGGATGTTTTGGTCATACATGGAAGCATCTGTCCTGCTGTATAAAGATGGGAAGAACCAGGAGGTCTCTATAACTAATCCAATCAAGATTTTGTTTATCGGATTCAGCACTAACTGTGAGCTTTTGCTTGGAATTGCATATTAATGATCCTAAAATTTAAACTGAACCTGATGGTGGTCACAGCCGTGGAACACCCGGCCCAGCTGGCTCTGCGTGCTGCTAACACATTACAGTCTCTGTTCTATTATTATTGGAAGGGAGCCCTTTTTCTCCATGTCCCTTTAATTGTTGTGCAGATTCCAGCACTTTCCTGTCTCTGCATTTTCCCTCAGATGGGGTTTCTTGGCTCACAATGTGCAGTGCTGTGAAGTCTAGCGGGTCATGCACAAACAGGCTGTACTATGTTCAATTTTTTTCTGTCTTTTTCCACTTCCTCCTTTATATCCTGTCCTTGGCTTGGGACAATGTTTGCACATAAATTGCAGTGGGAGGCACAGGCAGTGAAATATTGCTCTAGCACATACACAAACCACCGTTCCTTGCCGCTGAAGGGCATTAAGCGCAGTCTGTGATGCCATCCCTTGTCTCTGAGCTGCTTGCACTCGGCAAAAGTGGAGTTCATTTCTTAAATGGGCTGTACATTTAATACTGGCATCAGTAGTGTTACCCCCATACTATTGGTGTCCAGTTTATTGAAGGCCAGAATTGCCAATCCTTGAATATCAGTCTGAGGTTTTCTGGGATTTTAAGAAATGTATTTACAAGAAAAACAAATAACTTAAGCTATACTGACCCATTAAATCTTCCCACTGCTGATACCCGGTAATGATGACATTGCATATACACATGACCGCAGCAGCCAGTCCTTGTCCTGGTGGTTATGTCCCTTACATATAGGCTTCATCCTTGGGCTCACAGATGGGGCTATGATTGTATATGTGACATCATCTATATGGGGAAGGGGGATTTAACAGATGAGTATAGATTACATTATAATATTTCTTAAATCCTTCTAAAGTCATATGCAAATTGCTATAGTGTCGGATTTGATAACAAGAAGCAATTCATTTTTGTGTAATGTCTTGCTGTACAAAATCTGCATTTCTAATGCTGTGTGGGAATTACAATGACCGTTTTCTGATAGGTACAGAGCAAAATGTTTACTGTACAGTAACTATATTTGATAATTTCAGACCCTTCTACTCTGGTCCCTTCTACATCTGGGTGACTTCCTGCCTCCTCCACAAGTGCAGTCTATCATACGCTCCTGATAGAACACTATAAACATCCGGTAGATGTAGCATCACCGGTGCAGAATTTTTTAGTATAAGTTATTCCTACATCGCTTGCCCTATTTCTGCACTTCACACTCTTCCCTTACCTTCCATATAGGACATTTCTTTCCTCATACCTCAGCCCCTGCCAAACTCCTCAATGAAGAGCATTGGAGAATTGGTACACTTGTATGTTTACACACTCTTTTTATTGAAGCTGGGATACTTCCTCTTGTCATTACATTCCATGATGGTTTTTGTAATACTTGCACTGTTGTGAAGTACTATTCCGGTGTTTCATAGATGTAAATACGTATATATTTTGTACATAATTCTAAATGTTATCTTTGCTGTGCAAAAGACCAATATGTTGTTGTTCACTTGTACATTTCTTGTAAATAGTTCTTTTTCTTTGTTTTATTTTTAAAGGACATCACTGTTACGATTTTGGTTTGCACACCTGAAAAATATAAAAGAAAAATTTATGAGAATTTATTGCATTTGTGATATGTTAATGAATTTCTTAGTTGGCTGCATTAGTTTACACTAGGCAATCTGTCATCATAAAGGAAATCTACCATCAAAATCAGGCATGATAAACCAGCATTCATTTGCTCACATGCAGGCAAATGGTAATCTTCTTATATTTGTTATCCAAAGCCTCCTTACTTCTAAAATCAACTTAAAATTGTTAATGAGCTTAAAGGACTCCTGGGGGTGTTCCATAGTCCTTCGATGTTGCAGATGGAGGGGGGAATTCCCCATATTCTCCAATTTTTAATTGCAATGCACGCCATGTGTCACTGAACCTTCATCTAACTATCGTTTTCTTACTAATGTCACTGCAAAAATGTTACAGACTAACTTCCTACTGATTTTCCAAGCGGTAAACTGCAGCAGTGCAGTTCTCCGATGTGGACATGGTTTGGTGTATTGAACTGTTCAAAGTTTAAGGCCAAAAAAAAAAGTGTGCACCATACTGGATAGAATTTATAGATGTGACGGTACCTTTCCAGCTTTAACTACTTTTTGTTTTGGCTTCAAAAACTGCTTTACAGAATTGTAAAAGCCATTTTAATGCATGGGTGTCTGCACACCATCAGAATTTTGCATCCGTATTTAAATCAAGAATAGTCCAAAACAGACAAACTGATACAGATTGGTTCAATTAATCTTTTCACTGTGTAATAAACTTCTGGATTTTGCTTTTTAAGGGGTTTTCCAACTAAAGCTAGGCCCTATCGACGGGATAGGGCCTGACTTGCTGATCAGTGGAGTTCTCAGTGCTGAGACCCCCCTAGATCGCGAAAATGAGTCGGACCCCTCATCACTCTGTCAAACTAATGGAGCAGATGGCTGCGCATAACTGTTCTCTCCATTAATCTATTTCCGAGCGCGCACTCACCCGATCTCAGTCGACTCCATAGAATTAAGGAGCAGAAGGTCATGCGCGGCTGTCAGCTCCATTAGTCTGACGACCCATCGTTTTCGCGATCTGTGGGGGTCAGCACTGACCCCCAACTGATAAGCATCAGTGGATAGGCCTAACTTTAGTTTGTGGGAAAACCCGCAGTAAATCCTGACCATGTACAAATGAGCACATCACATTGTTATTATCTCACACTATTCTTAAAACAACTCTTTTTGCCTCTCCGGGAAAAGTAGAACATTGGCTGTTAGCATCATGATTGTGATTCCCGCCCCCATCCTTTATTTACCCGATCGCCGCGCCCCTCGACGTCCATCGGGGGCGGAGATCGGATTGCCATGGTAGCCTCGGGTCTTCGTTTGACCCAAGACTATCTGCATCTGCAGATTCGTTAACATGGCCAGTGCTCCTGTACTGAATTTGCTGCAATCCATATATTGCAATACAGAAGTATTGCAGTATATGTGGGAGCGCATCTGCATAGCTAGGTTCATGTACCCTAGATGTCAAAAAATAGAAAAAAAAAGTTTAAAATAGAAAAAAATTCATAAAATATTGAAAATCAATCACCCCCCCTTTCCCTAGCAACGGATATAAAACAAATAACATTAAAGATCACAAACATTTAGGTATCCGTCGCGCCTCCAAAATCCTATCTATCGAATATAAAAACGGTCACGGGCGGGCGTTCCCTCCGAGGCGGGAAATGGGCGCCCAACATGTCCAGAAATGGCCGACTTTTACATACTTTTTACATAACATCAAAAAGATTAATATAAAAATTAGTCAAAATGTCCGCACAGACCTCAAAATGGTAGCAATGAAACGTCGCCTCATTTCGCAAAAAATTACCCCTCACCACAGTCCTCCGTGCACCAATGTTAAAAAGTTATAGCGTCCAAGTGGCAACATTTTTTTTTTCTTTTTGTACACATTCGTTTAATTTTTGAAAATGTATTAAAACCAATAAACCTATATAACTTTGGTATCACACCCGCTATCTGCACAAACCAAAGATAAAGTAGGCATGTTATTGGGGGCGAAGATGAAAGTTGTAAAAACTGGCCCCATTTGGAATTTTTTTCAGCTTCGCATGACACGGCAATTTTAAAATACAATAACATTACGGAAAGTAGAAATTTGTTACGCACAAATAAGCCCTCATCAACCAATGTCTGTACATTACAATGAAAAAGTTCATGGATTTTTGAGTTGGAGAGTCGGATAAATGAGCCGAAAGCCCTCGTCCTTAAAGAAACCTACCACTTGGTAGTGGCAGGTTTCCGATGGGCAATACACGGGCACCACTCAGGGTGAGCTTGGTGCCCGGAGCTTATTTTAGTTGTGTTTTAAAACAACCGCGGTATCGCGTTAAAACACTTCTTAACACTTTATAGCCGCTCATGAGGTACGCGCTCGCGCTTACCGTGCGCTCGGCACATAGAAGTGAAGGAAGGCCGCGTGCACTGTAAGCGCCGAGCGCGTACCTCCATGCGCCGCTATAAGATTTTAAAAAAAGTGTTTTAAAAACCGGATACTTGCGGTTTTAAACAACACTAACTAAAATACGCTCCGGCACCCCCACATACGGAAAACACACCCGCTCTGAGCTGGTGCCCGTATTGCCACGAAACCTGCCACTACAAGTGGTAGTGTTTCCTTTAAGGAGTTAAAGCGGTATTTCTCATTTCAGCAAACTTAATGTTCTTGTTTGTTATGAAGAATTAACAATTTCCCATATACTTTTCTGTATCATTCAATTCCTCACGTTTTTTCTAAATCTCTCGCTTGCTGTCATGGCTATAAAAAGCCTTCTCTGTTTACTATTCCGCATGTTAACAGAATCTGAGCTGGTCACAAAGGTGCACAGCTCATTAGATGACAGAGAGTATCAGACTGTGTGTATACGGCCCTGCACCTGTGTGCCAGATGGTCAGTACTGTTCTATCCACTGGAAGTACCATAGAGCTTTCTTAGAATGAACAGCAATCAGCACTGAGACCCCCACTGATCAGCAGTTTAGGAAAAAGGCCCCATCCCCGCGGATAGGGCCAATAAGCCTTGGTGGACTAACCCCTTTTAATATCGGGAGATTATTTTGTTCCCTACCAAACCCCCCTTTAATAGAAGTGTAATAGAACAAGTCATATTTGAATTTGAATTAGAGGAAGTTGTTCTTTTTTCTCGAAATTACCAGAAATGGTAGAATATAGGGTGTTCAGCAGAATTCTAAGGCCCCTTCCACACTGCGATGTGATGCGTGAGAATCGCATCACAGCTCGCAACGCAGCTGTCCGGAACGCACGGCCTCGAACGCTGCAAACCGCTGAGGTGAACTCATGCATTTCAGTTTCCACTCCCGCGGTGCAGCGTTCGGCCGTGCTTCCGGCAGCTTGCGTTGCGGTGTGATGCGGAGTTCACGCATCACACTCGCTAGTGTGTAAGGGGCCGTAGTCTATATATGTAGGTACTGCTCTTCCGTCATAATAATGGTTTTTTGGGGATTTTTCTTGAGATAGATAAGACAGAGCTCTCCATTTGACTGACTCCACTTTCTTTTTTTCAAATATATTCCCAGGTATCAAAGCCCTGTAAAGGAGGGCAACTTATTGATAGGATTGGTTCACTAACTCATGAATCAAGGACCAAGCAATATAACCAAAATGGATAGTTTGTGACACACCAAGAAGCTTCCCTATCTCTGTTATCTAGGAATTCATGTGTGGACCACATCATCACTACCTTTAATGGTATAAACTGATTGAGCCCCATCAGCAAACTGAATTTTACAAAGGGTAGATGACTTGTTATATTGTCAACATTCATGTATCTACACCCACTAATATGATTACTAGTAAGAGGCTATCATTAGTTACTGACTTCAATAGTACAAAAGAAAAAGTGTTTTTGTGATGCACACTATCCCCTATAGGAGCTGCCAACACTCAAAGACATCTAGCAATTATAAAAATAAAACAGTCTGACCCGGAGCTCCTTGTGTGTCCTTTTTATTCCTTTGATAAATCGACAATTTCACTGCTTTTCCCAACTTGTTTCCAAATTCTTCAGTACACTTCCACACAAACATTCCATGATAAGAATCCCCAGTGTGGACCGCCAGACTTGCTAGTTCGCCCAACCCCCATGGGTTTCGGCGGTACCAACTCGTTCTTCCAGGGCGTACCGTGGCAGCAAAACCCGGGTCGGACGACACTAGCGATTCTGGCGTCCACATGGTGGATTTATATGCGCATGTTTTATTCTATTTTGTGAGTATGTTTTAATAAAATAAATTCCATATATTTGAACATACCTACCTATCTGCTGCTTAATCTCTTCATATACTGTACACGATTTGGCTACGGATGAAGAAAACGCAGCTTAAAACTGTCTGAATAGCGATCTATCCCATCCCAATACCGTTTGTGTGTGAAGTGGTACTGAAGAATTTGGAACATAGTTGGGAAAAGAGTGAAATCGCGATTTATCAAAGGATATATAAAAGGACACACAAGGATCTCGTCAGACGTTTTATAGTTACTGACTTGTTTATCATTTACTAAATAAACTCATTTTTATATGTTGTGTTCGCATTTAGCTCCAGTTATAAGATTAAGCTTCCTATTTCTAGCTTATCCTCACTTCAAGAATTACTTTTGGGGATCCACTTTTATAATCTTAGAGCTCAAGTTGCTGGTGGGAAGGGGTACCAAAACTGCATGCTCACATTATATCCCCTCATTCTACAATTCTGGGTAGCAGGGTTTGGTACTAGATAAACAGGCGTAGAGTAGAGAGCGCTATGGCACTGGTATTACGCTGAGGTGATCACTGCTCATAGGATGCACAATCCTTCTGGTTATTGTCTGTCTCTGTCCTTACTGCTGCTTAATCATAGGTGGATGTGTCAGACTGGAGTGCACCTAATGCTAACGCTGAAATATTACATGTACATTTTTTGGCTATTCCACACAATCTATTTGCATTTGTTTTGAAATGTAGTTGCAAAATATTGGCAAAACTCATCCCAAGACACATGATTGTTAATTTTGGTAAAACACGATGTGTCTTTGAATTTCATTTTCCCAGAGGTTTGCAATATATTTTAAACACAATGCAAACACATAGGCCCACAGATTTATTGAAAGCGTTCACCAGAATTTAGTTCTCCTGTTTTCACAACCATACTAATTCCTGTCAATATTTAGATGATTAAGATGGACAAACCGCGATCATGCAGTGACTTGTAGAACATAACCATATACTCAAGCTGATGTCTTTGAACCCTTTAGTGGTCCCTCTCAGTTATGTCCTCCCATACTTCCCATCTTTAGGGAAATGAGGGGCGAACATGCACTGAAATTTACATGCCCGCACATCATCCCCTTACCCCCTTTCCTTACACCATTTTTCCTGACACACTGGGGCGACTATCAGTTTCTACAAGTCAGAATATTTCTAGTTGCCCATGGCAACAATCACAGCTCACTTTATTTACCAGTGCTCATGAATATTTTAAAGGGGAGCTGTGATGGTTGCATGGCGACTAGAAATATTCTGACTTTCAGACAGCAGGATAATATAAAACCCCATATGTATAATGACCTTTTCTAGTTTGCCCCACCACCTCTGCTTCCTTCACAAGGGCTCAGAAGCCGCCAGACGTGAGGTGATCTCCTCATGTCATGTCTGCAGACTTCAGAGCCGCTGAGAACATAGCCAGAGGCTGAATGGTGGAGCTGGACAGATATCATACAAGACTGTAATAGCAATTATAATTATCTACGAAAAATTATTACATTTACATCCATTTAGAATAAAAGACACAACACAGAATAGTAAGATTAAATAATGTACATTTATTTAAAAAAATTTTTTTAATGTAATTGGTTGTTACCCTCCCCCTCCGTCACTCCAGAGAGGGTACAGCGGCACTCAGGACAGGAAAAACCCCCTGTGGAGGAAAACCTGCAGGAAACCATGGCCGCTGTACTGCCCTTCCTCTGGGCATACTAAGGGAGGTAACGCTATAAACATTTCTGTATGACCCTCCTACAGTGACTGCATGTGGCTACCTACAGTGATGTTGCTGAATGTTATGTGGCTGTGAGGTGGTTTCTTTGGGCCTTACCAATGGACAGATGCTTCATCCATGTTGCTTTTCTGGTCTCCTTCTCCATGATGAGTCTCGCAGCTGTCATCTCACATCCTGGCAGAGGTAGGTATGTGATGATTTCGGACTTCCTTGCAGACCTCCTGCTTGCATAGCTGAAGTTGGATGATGACACAGGGGAAGCCATAGCTGGTAGACTCTGTAAATCTTCCTGGGTGCTGGAACAGCTGGGCGCGGGTAGGTTGTTCATGTTGGTCTTTCTCTTCTCCATGCCCAATGTGTTGGGTCCTCAGCCATTATCTGGTGACAGGTTCCAGTCTACCCAAGCTTTGAAGCCAATTTTCTGAGCAGACAGGTTGCGGTAATGAAAAAATGTTCAATCTCCAGAAACCAAATCTTCCAAGGCCCAGAAGAGGATCTCTGTGCGGATGTCTGAGTCTTGCTCTTCAAACTGACTGGCCAGGTAGAGTGCTGGGAAGAAGTAGTTCCTGTAGTGCATAGTGGAAAGTCTTGCTCTTCTGAAATACTCGCCAGGCAGTGGCTAGGTGGTACTTGTCTGAAGAGGTCCTGCCGCTGTCACTGGAAAGGAAGCTTGTGATGTATTCATCCTCCAGGAGGCTGAGGAAGGCTGCCATCTCTTCCTGCTGCTGTGCCAGGTCATCTTCCTCTGTTTGGGGGCAGGTTCCGGTGTTCTGTGGTGAGGTCTCCTGCCTCTTCCTCTCTTGTCTTTTCCTTCTGTCTTCATTCGATGTGGCCGCCATCTTTTTCGTCCTGCTGTGCCAGGTCATCTCTCCTCTTGGGGGCAGGCTCCAGGGGATCTGCTGGTGAAGTCTCCCGTCTCTTTGTCTTCAGTCTTTACCAACGTGGGCGGTATTTCTTCTGGTAAATCCGGGTTTGGCTAAAATAAAGCAATTCCAAGCGGTCTGGGTGCAGTACGGGAGCCTGTCTTGTCACTCTGAGAGCTTTCACTCACTGACTGGCACCAACCGACTTTTTTTCCCTGCATTGAGTGATGTCCTGCAATCCTATTGGCTGCTGATGTGGCACCTGCCACAGTAACTGACACAGCAGCACAAGTCTTACTGGGAAATCACACTCATTTAATGCCATATTTTTATGAGCAGATACTGGAAATTAATTAATATTGTACATTTACATATCGGACATTTATTAATATTGTTTAAACTGAGCACAAGCATCCATTCAGAGCTTAGCTACCCTTCCCGACGATGAAGGTTTAAAACTACATTTCCACTTAAAGTTTGTTTCTGCTGGGCCCTGTACATTGTACTATTTAGCTGTTGTTTCTGGATATATATGATGTAGTCACTGTCACTATACAGTGACGGTGTAAAAACCTGTGATTGTTGCACTACATAAGTAACCTATCAAATCTTAGATTGGATTCTATGGGCTCCACAATTATGTTGCCACAATTAGTTGCACGTATAACTGGCGGAAACATTTCATACATACATGTGCAAGCAGAATACGGAGCAGATTGCTTATAAATGTGAGCCAGCATCTTGCATTGTTTAAAGTGCTGGGTGCTGGTTATCAATCGCATGCATTTCACTGGAACCATACATGCGATCTGGCTGAGGAACCCCCCAGGCCCTTGCATTATGTTTACAGTGACTGCACCCAAAGATAGTATTTCATTAGAAGTTCGGCTCCTAGTTTGACTCTGCCCCCCCCCCCCCCTCCATAATGCCTGTTAACGATTGTGGTGTGCTAACTGTTATGTGGCAATTCATTGCTGTGGTCACATGCTGTGCAATAGCATGCCGGCAGAGCAGGGAGCCATCATTTTGGAGAGAATTGTAGCTTCCTGGAGTGATGACCCTCCCCAAATTGGCAGTGGACAGCCAACACCTATCGTGGGGTTATTGTTGTTGGACCATTACTTTCCTAATGATCCAAGAAAAATCCCACATACTACCAATAACAGTGGTCTTCTTCACTGTAATAAAAGCAGAACCAGGATCCAGAACACGGGAAGTGTACACCTTTTTTTTTCTCAAATCATCCGGCCCCCATGAATTCTGGAATAATAATTCTGTTAACATAGTTCCCGTGTGCCTCCATGTGCCGCCACTTTGCCAGCAGCCTCACTTACCTAGCCACCTCCAGCGTCGGTCTCCTCGCTTCAGCGTCGTGTCCCCGCCTTCTAGGGCACGTGCATCGCATGCACCCAACCCTCTGCAAAATTCTAGCCGTCCCTTTGGCGATTATCATGATTTTGCCCTTGTGATTGCGATTCTGTTCCTGACTCCTTCCCGTGCTGCTTGTCCTACTACCACTCACGTCCCCCACTCTGATTCTGTGCTGCCCCGTCTTGCCTCCTGCCTGTCCCCGCCACAAGTTTGCCTTACAATTCTGCACCTCGCCTTGGCCGCCACCACGGACAAAGTTGCGGCTGTGGAACGACCTGTGGTACCACGCCAACTGCAACCCTGCTTTGCGGCGGGCTCTGATGAAAACCGGGTACCACTTAGACTCTGGTCCCCAGGTGTCGGCTTACGTCACCGCCCACGGTGGTCCATTGGAGCCTGACAATTCATCATCATTAACTTGTGTAAGCCTCCCTTAACCCCTTCATGAACCGATGGTCATTGGTGCCTGAATGTGAGGTCAATTTTGATGTTCTGTTGTGTCCTTCTTTAAGTAAAAAAACTTTACATATCATAACAATTTTTACTTCTTTTTGATGACATGTGAGACTTTAATTTAATAGGATAGTTTTTATTAATAACTATTTTTTTTTTCTTTAAAATATGCCTAATTGACTACAAATGTCATTTTTTCCAATTAAAGTTTTTAAATAAGTAGTAACTTTTACTAAATATGTTATAAAATATGCACTCCATTATTCCATCACTCCGGGTTCAGCAACAGATGCAGAGGGTGCATGTACTTCTGCTAAAATGAAAGTCTCCAGCAGCTTCTTCTATATCGTGCCTTCAGCTGACAATTCAAAGCCTGTATCTCCTGAACTCTTGGACGTAGAGACACAATTCGAGTGTCATATTAAACAGGGAAGTCTGCTTGTTAATATATATATACTGATATAAGCAGCGGATGCTTAAGAAACCGGAGATATTCACTCTTAAATTTACAATCGGGAATATAAAGCTGTACATAAAAATATTTTTTTTAGTACAACTTTAAGGATGGATATCTCTGGCTCTGTTAGGTATCCATACACAATCCACACATCGTATTAAGGGGAGATTTTTTTTTTGTTTAAAATACATATACATAAAATTATGTTTCTTTGTCCAGGTTCAGTAATTAGCCTGAATTTGGTCACTGTCAAGACGTTTATATGACCTCACCTCCTTCTCTGCAGACCATGTGCAATATGACGCTTATAAGGTGAACCATGCATTTTTCACTTATCCAAGAAATCTAGTAACAGTGAAAACCTCACCCTACTGACTTCTGCTGGAAAATCGTGCCAGTTTTTTCCTGACAAACCATACTTTGAAAAAGTTTGCACACAACACGCTGTTAAAGGTTCGTTATTATAAAGATTATTCAGGATAAAAAAACTGAGATATACTGCCTGGAGATTTCTTTCACTCGTCACTTATAACTCCTCTCTGGCTTATCTACTTAAAAAAACGTTTGCTAGAGAGGGCTATTATGTGTGCAGACATCCGTAACTAGCACGGAGTAACAGACTGTGTATTCTGATGGTAGGTTTCACTTTAAAACTTTACGGACATAAAGCCTTGTAGTTTTTGTGTATGTGTCTTTTTTGCTCCTCTCATTGCAGAAGCATACCTTTTTTTACCATCCTTTTTTTTTAGTTTTTCCGTTAGGCGAGATGTCATTGGGCTTGTTATCTGTGGGATCTGTACTTTTTAGGTGTGCACACCATTTAATATTGCATCAATGTACTGAAAAGCTGAAATTTTTTCAGTGAGATGAAATTGACAAAAAAAAATTTGCACGCCCTTCATGTGGGCTGCTGTTTCTACGGCTTTCATTCTGTCCTCCAAATAACAATTCCCTTTTGTTCTAATGGGTCGGCACGATCACGTGACAAATTGACATTTTGCCAAATTCTGGGCCATACCTTTTTCACACTTTTGATGTATTACCTATGCAGGTGTCACATTTTTGCGGCACATTATGGCATTATTACTACCGTAACGGGGTGCATAGACCTCTATGATACATACGATCAGCACAGATGCAACCATTTTTTATACTTTGAAGACAGAAAAACTCGCAATGATATGCCACCTCAAATGTTCAGTTGTGCAGTGTGTGCTCTTTCAATCAGAAACTTGTGTAGGACTGTGTGAAAGGGGTCATATGGCACTATGGCCACCTGTGCAGTAGATAGGCTTCTGCTGCAGTTTATGGAAAGGTATTGATGCAGACCGTCTGCTCACCCAATTCCCTGAATGCAGCAGCAGGAAAGATGGGAAAAGGATCAGAATTCCTTTTGATTAATGATGTTATATTTAATAGCTTGATGTCCTCCCCCTACCACAACTTTATCACTTTGTCTATATACAGCTGCTAGGAGTAATCAGCAAGATTCTGTAATTAAATGTTTTTGTTAGTTTTTTTTTTTTATATATATATTTTTTCAATGTATCCTGCTACAGTTGAATAGTTTTTTTCTGTTGTCTAGGAACAACAACATTTAATTTATTTCTTTGCCAACATTGGTGTGACATTACTATGCATGTAGCTTGTCTTGTTAGCTCTGCTTGGCAAGCCGTCTTTGTAGTACCACTTTGTGGCTACAGGTGCAGCCTTATATAATATATTGTTAACATCTTTCATAACTTCTTGTCAGTCTTTTTTAGAAAATGTGAAAGCAAAAATAAAACATTGGTAATGTAATAAAATTGCCCAAAAATGTTCCTTATTCCTTCTGAGGGTACACACGTCATGTGCATCAGTCATTAAGTTTCTAGCTACATGGCGACTTTCACTCATTTACACACAAGTCACAAAATCAAAATAATTGTGATAACTATTTTAGAGTTAGAATTCGCCTGTTACCAAAAGATGAGAGGCAAACAAGTTCTGTGACTTGCACGGCAGCCTTTAACTTTAAGAAAGTCGTATACATGTAAGCATGCTGAGACATGGCATTTATATCATTACATGCAGCGTACAATTATTTTTTCTCTACTCATTATTACTTTTCTTCATCTCCTCCAGCCATTGTTGCCATTTAGCCTTAGTCACAAAGTAATAGGGGAATGTATTCTACCAGAAAAAAAACCATTATAACCATGTTTTTATGTAAACACATCATTTTTAGGAAATTTTAGTGGAAAATGTTTCCTTATCACTTTCTATATGTAATTAATACGTTATATACCTGCAATTGGCATTTGGCTTAATAATACACTGACACTTGCTAATTCTGAAAGGGATTTCAGTGCAAAAGTATCTCCATTGTCAACACAGACTAGACAAACTGGATTGTCCCCTACAAGACATAGATGAGGTCACAGCCAAAGTCTACAGCTGCTGTAAAGCACATCACTAAATGCAGTAATTAAAGTTCAGGCAAGATGGCAGCCACCATAATCATGGGCAGAAAGAGAGATACAAGTCTACAAAATCAGACAAGTCATACAATTTGTGGGCAAAACATAATTGACAACACATCCCTTTAAAAATAAATGCTAAGATAATAGTAGAGCCCCCCATTCATGCTCTGTCTTTACGAGCTTTTTTCACTTTCTCACCCTCCCCAACTGCTCTCTGGCACTTCTTTTCCTTGCTATAGTCTCATGGCATCAGCATACAATGGCCGAGGCCCAATTTTACCCACCAAAACTGGAAAAACCTACTGACCGAGTATACACGAGGGTGGGAAATGCATTGTAGAGCCCCTTATAGTATTAGCCAGCAAGCCCCCAGTAGTATACAGCCACCCCTTTATATATAGCCAGCCATCCCCCAGTATTATATACACAGCCCCCTGTGGTATACAGCCAGCCCCTTTAGCATATACATGGCCCCTTTAGTATATAGCCAGACCCCAGTGGTATACAGAAAGCCCCTTTAGTATATAGCCTGCCAGCCCCCAGTGGTATACAGAAAGCCCCTTTAGTATATAGCCTGCCAGCCCCTTTAGTATACAGCCATTCCCCTGTAGTATACAACCAGCCCCCTTTAGTATACAGTAAGCTCCCAGTTTGCCAGCACTTAAAAAAAAATAAACTTACATATTCACCTTTGGGTGGTCCCGATGTTCGGCGTGGCTCCTCTTCTGTCTTCTCCGCGATGGTCCGTTCCCCGCAGCTCCTCTTCTGTCTGCTGATGACGCCATAGTATGTGCCAGGCGGCACAGCGCATGGCTACGTCTCTGCCGGCTGTTACAGCACACAGAAGACAGAAGAGAAGCCCAGGGGACCAGAGCATCACAGAGAAGACAGAAGAAGAGCCGCGCTGAGCATCGAGGCCCCGGAAGGTGAGCATGTAAGTTTATTTTTTTATTGACTCGTGTATAAGCAGAGTCAACAACTTCTAATTAGGCTTGCAAAGCAGGTTGTCTTCTGTTGGACCACTGGTCTCCAGTATTGGGGTAGAGCCAGGGGCCACCAGAGGATCCTCTGTTCCAATATTGGACCTGTCCAACACTTGGCACATGGCTTTTCTTCAGGCACTGTTCAGATCTTTGCTGAAACGTTTGAAACCAAACTGGCATGAAAAGAAGCAGGCCGAGACGACTGGTGTCACCACATGGCCTCTTTATGGAAGGCTAAAGGTCCCCCACTGACTTGTTATATATTTACTAAATAAACTCATTTTTAATGGTTTGGTGTTCGCATTTAGCTCCAGTTATAAGATTAACGCTTCCTTTTCTAGCTTATCCCTCACTCAAGATATTACTTTTGGGGATTCCACTTTTTATATCTTAGAGCTCCAAGTTGCTGGTGGGAAGGGGTACCAAAAACGGCATGCTCACATTAGTATCCCCTCATTCTTACAATTCTGGGTATGAGGGTTGGTACTAGATAAACAGGGCGTAGAGTTAGAGGAGCGCTCATGGCGCACGTTTACGTGCTGAGGTGATACAACTGCTCAATAGGATACTAACTCCTTCTGGTTATTGTCTGCTCTGTCCCTTACTGCTGCTATCACAGTGTGGATAGTGTCAGACTGGAGTGCACCTAATGCAACGCTGAAATATTACATGTACATTTTTTGGCTATTCCACACAATCTATTTGCATTTGTTTTGAAATGTATTGTCAAACATATTGGAGCAAAACCTTCCCAAGACACATGTTGTTAATTTGGGTAAAACACACTGATGTGCTTTGAATTTCCATTTTCCCAGCGGTTTGCAATATATTTTAAAACAGCAATGCAAACACATAGGCCCACATTTATGAAGAAGCGTTGCACCAGATTTAGCTTCTCCTGTTTTCACAACCCATCACTAATTCTAGGTCAATATTTAGATGATATAAAGATGGACAAACCGGCGATGCATGCAGTGACTTGAGAAAATAACCAATACTAAGCTGTGCTTTGAACCCTTTATGGTGCCTCTCAGTGTATGTCCGCCCATACTTCCCATCTTAGGGAAAAATGAGGGGCGAACATGCCACTGAAATTTACATGCCCCCACATCATTCCCCTTACCCCCTTTCCTTACAACCATTTCCTGACACACTGGGGCGATTATCAGTTTCTGAAAGTCAGAATATTTCTAGTTGCCCATGGCAACCATCACAGCTCATCTTTCATTGTTACCAGTGCTCATGAATATTTTAAAGGAGCTGTGATGTGGTTGCATGGCGACTAGAAATATTCTGACTTTCAGACAGCATGATAAATATACCCCAATATGTATAATGACCTTTTCTAGTTTGCCCCACCACCTCTGCTTCCTTCACAAGGGCTCAGAAGCCGCCAGACGTGAGGTGATCTCCTCATGTCATGTCTGCAGACTTCAGAGCCGCTGAGAACATAGCCAGAGGCTGATGGTGGAGCTGGACGAGATCAATACAAGACTGTATATGGCAATGTATATATATCTACGAATAATTATTACATTTACATCCATATTAGAATAAAAGACACAAACACAGAATAGTAAGTTAAATAATGTGACATTTATTTAAAAATTTTTTTAATGTATTGGTTGTTACCTCACTGTCACTCACAAGAGCAGGGTACAGCGGCAGCTCAGGACAGGAAAACCCCCTGTGGAGGAAACTGCAGGGAAACCATGGCCGCTGTACTGCCCTTCCTCTGGGCATACTAAGGGAGGTACCGCTATAAAACATTTCTGTATGGTACCTACCCTACAGTGACTGCATGTGGCTACCTACAGTGATGTGCTGAATGTTATGTGCTGTGAGGTTGGTTTCTTTGCCTTACCAATGAACAGATGGCTTCATCCATGTTTGCTTTTCTGGTCTCCTTCTCCATGATGGATCTCGCAGCTTTCATCTCACATCCTGGCAGAGGTAGGTATAGATGATGTTTCATGCTTCCTTGCAGACCTCCTGCTTGCATAGCTGAAGTTGGATGATGACACAGGGGAAGCCATAGCTGGTAGACCCTGTAATTCTTCCCTGGGTGCTGGAACAGCTGGGCGCGTGTAGGTTGTTCATGTTGGTCTTTTTCTCTTCTCCATGCCCAATGTTTGGGTCCTCAGGCCCATTATCTGTGTACAGGGTCTCCGGTCTACCCAAGCTTTGAAGCCAATTTTCTGGGCAGTCAGGTTGCGGTAATGAAGAAATGTTCAAATCTCCAGAAACCAAATCCTTCCAAGGCCCAGAAGAGGATCTCTGTGCGATGTCTGAGTCTTGCTCTTCAAACTGACTGGCCAGGTAGAGTGCTGGGAAGAAGTAGTTCCTGTAGTGCACTTGGAAATCTGCTCTTCTGAAATACTCGCAGGCAGTGGCTAGGTGGTACTTGTCTGAAGAGTCCTGCCGCTGTCACTGGAAAGGAAGTCTGTGATGTATTCATCCTCCAGGAGGCTGAGGAGGCTGCCATCTCTTCCTGCTGCTGTGCCAGGTCTCTCTTCCTCTGTTTGGGGGCAGTTCCGGTGGTTCTGTGGTGAGTCTCCTGCCTCTTCCTCTTCAAGTCTTTTCTTCTGTCTTCATTCGATGTGGCCGCCATCTTTTCGTCCTGCTGTGCGGTCCATCTTCCTCCTCTTGGGGGCAGGCTCCAGGGGATCTGCTGGTGAAGTCTCCCGTCTCTTTGTCTTCATGTCTTTACTCAACGTGGGCGGTAGTTTCTTCTGCGTAAATCCGGGTTTTGGCTAAAATAAAGCAATTCCAGCGGTCTGGGTGCAGTACGGGAGCCTGTCTTGTCACTCTGAGAGCTTTCACTGACTGGCACCAACCGCGTTTTTTTTTTTCCCTGCATTGAAGTGATGTCCTGCAATCCATTGGCTGCTGATGTGCACCTCCACAGTAACTGACACAGCAGCCATCTTACTGGAAATCAACACTCATTTATGCTCAATATTTTATGAGCAGATACTGGAAATTATTAATATTGTACATTTACAATATCTGACATTTATTAATATTGTTTAAACTGAGCACACGCATCCATGTCAAGCTTAGCTAACCCTCTCCCGCCGATTAAGGTTTAAAACTACATTTTCCACTTAATAGTTTGTTTCTGCTGGGCCCTGTACATTGTACTATTTAGCTGTTGTTTCTGATAACTGGATATATATGATGTAGTCACTGTCACTATACATGACGGTGTAAAAAACCTGTGATTGTTTGCACTCTAAGTAACCTATCAAATCTTAGTATTGGATTCTATGGGCTCCACAATTATGTTGCCACAATTAGTTGCACGTTAACTGGCGGAAACATTTCATACATACATGTGCAAGCAGAATACGGAGCAGATTGCTTCATAAATGTGAGCCAGCATCTTGCAATTGTTTTTAAGTGCTGGGTGCTGGTATCAATCGCATGCATTTCACTGGAAACATACATGCGATCTGTGCTGAGGACCCCCCCAGGCCCTTGCATTATGTTACATGTGACTGCACCCAAAGATAGTATTTCATTAGAAGTTCGGCTCCTAGTTTGACTCTGCTCCCCCCTCCATTAATGCCTGTTAACGATTGTGTGCTAACTGTTATTTGGCAATTCATTGCTGTGGGTCACATGCTTGGCAATAGCATGCCGGCAGAGCAGGAGCCATCATTTGGAGAGAATTGTAGCTTCCTGGGATTGATGACCCTCCCCAAATTGGCAGTGGACCAGCCAACACCTATCGGGGGCGTTATTGTTGTGGACCATTACTTTCCTAATGATCCAAAGAAAAATCCCACATACTACCAATAACAGTGGTCTTCTTCACTGTAATAAAAGAAGCAGACCAGGATCCAGAACACGAAGTGTACACATTTTTTTTTCAAATCATCCGGCCCCCATGAATCTGGAATAATAATTCTGTAAACTAGTTCCCGTTGCCTCCATGTGCCGCCACTTGCCAGCAGCCTCACTTACCTAGCCACACTCCACGTCTGTCTCCTCGCTTCAGCGGGTCCCCGCCTTCTAGGGCACTGCATCGCATGCACCAACCCTCTGAAAATTAATAGCCAGTGCAACCCCTATTGGCGGCCACCTGACACCTATATGCTTAACCTACCTGTTCCCCTTCCGATTTTTGCATGCCTATGAAAGCTTGTCTATGCCTTGCGATTATCATGATTCCCATTGTGATTGCGATTCTGTTCCTGACTCCTATCCCGTGCTGCTTGTCACCCTACCACTACGTCCCCCACTCTGATTCTGTGCTCCCCGTCTTGACCTCCTGCCTGTCCCCGACCACAAGTTTGCCTTACAATCTGCACCTCGCCTTGGCCGCCACCACGGACAAAGTTGCGGCTGTGGAACACCTGTGGTACCACGCCCAACAGTCACAACCTGCTTTGCGGCGGGCTCTGATGAAAACCGGGTACCACTTAGACTCTGGTCCCAGGTGTGCGGCTTAACGTCACCACGCCCACGTTGGTCCATGGAGCCTGACAATTCATCATCATTAAACTTGTGTAAGCCTCCTTAACCCCTTCATGAACCGATGGTCATTGGTGCCTGAATGTGTAGGTCAATTTTGATGTTCTGTTGTGTCCTTCTTTAAGTAAAAAAACTTTACATATCATAACAATTTTTTACTTCTTTTTGATGACATGTGAGACTTTAATTTAATAGGATAGTTTTTATTAATAACTATTTTTTTTTCTTTATCAAATATGCCAATAATTGACTACAAATGTCATTTTTTTCCAATTAAAGTTTTAAAATAGTAGTAACTTTTACTAAATATTTATAATATGCACTCCCATTTATTCCTCAACCCCGGGTTCAGCAACGATGCAGAGGGTGCATGTACCTTCTGTCTAAAATGAAAGTCTCCAGCAGCTTCTTCTATATCTCTGCCTTCAGCTGACAATTCAATGCCTGTATCTCCTGAACTCTTGGACGTAGAGACACAATTCGAGTGTCATATTAAACAGGAAGTCTGCTTGTTAATTATATACTGATATACTGATATACTATATGCATGGATGCTTAAGAAACCGGAGATTTCACTCTTAAATTTACAATCGGGAAATAAAGGTACATAAAAAGAATTTTTTATACAACTTTAAGGATGGATATCTCTGCTCTTTAGGTATCCATACACAATCCACACATCGTATTAAGGGGAGATTTTTTTGTTTAAAATGACATACCGTAATATACTCGAGTATAAGCCACCCGAGTCTAGACCGAGACCTTCTAATTTCAACACAAAAAACTGGAAAACCTATTGACTCGAGTATAAGCCGAGGGTGGAATGCATTGGTTACAGCCTCCCAGTATATATTCTGCCAGCCCCTGTAGCATATGGCCTGCCCAACCCCTGTAGCATACAGCCTGCCCAGCCCCTGTAGTAGGAAAAAATAACACTGTACTCATCTTTCCAACGTCCCCCATAGGTCCTCTCTGTCCAGACTGTCTCAGACAGAAGAGGACCTATGGGTGACGCCAGAAACGTGAGTTTTGTCTTTATGTTTTGTTGACTCGAGTATACGCCGAGTTAGGGTTTTTGAGCACAAATTTTGGTGCTGAAAACTAGGCTTATACTCGAGTATATAAGTATTACATAAAATTATTTTCTTTGTGCCAGGTTCAGGAGATAGAGGCCATTTGAAGTTTGGTCACTGTCAAGACGTTTATAGACCTCCTCTCTGCAGGGGC
Source organism: Engystomops pustulosus (assembly GCA_019512145.1). NCBI lineage: Eukaryota > Metazoa > Chordata > Amphibia > Anura > Leptodactylidae > Engystomops > Engystomops pustulosus. The sequence continues at coordinate 68,483,522 of CM033643.1, read as the reverse complement.
ATGTGCCAATAGGACGTTTTAGAGACGGGTGGCAGTCGTGAAGGGGTTAAAATGGCTAGACAAATTTTAAACTATTCCTAAACTACAAGGTAAGGGATAACAGAACATGGTGATTTGACCAGTGCATTTTTCACTTATCCATAGAAATCTATGTAACCATGAAACCTGACCACTAATGAAATCTGCTTGAAAATTGTCAGTTTTTTGCACTGACAAACTCTCGACAAGTTCACAACACTCATGTTATAAGGTTCCTTATTATAAGAAACTTACCTTCATATATTTACTGATGGTAGATTTATTTCACTCTTCTCAATTCCTGCATTGGCTTTATCTAACTAATAAAAACTTTTGGCTTATTAAGGCTATTGAGGTGTGCAGCACCCCGACTGAGCACGGGGCAACAGCTGCTCATCCCTAAGGGCTCGTCTCTGCAGCTCTTTTCGCTCACGCATGCGCATACTTCTTCACTACTACTGTACACTGCCGAAGCCTCCAAATAAGAGTCGGTGTTGTGTAGTTCCTGATGGTAGGTTTCCTTTACCTCTTACAGGACTAAGCCTTTTTAGTTTTTGCGTTTTTTTTTTACTCCTCTCATTGCAGAAGCAATACCTTTTTTTTTTTCCGTTAGCGGAGATGTATTATCTCTTGGGATCTGTACTTTTAGTGCACACATTTAATATTCCATGCATGTACTGGAAAGCTGAAAAAAAATTTCAAGTGAGATGAAGTGTGACAAAAAAACACATTTGCAGCGTCTTCATGTGGGCTCTGTTTCTACGGGCTTCTCATTCATGTCCTCCACATAGAACAATTTCCCTTTTGTTCTATGTCGGCACGATCAAGGACAAAAATTGACATTTTTTGCCAAATTCTAAGGCCAATACTTTTTCTTCACACTTTGATTGTACAGACCTATGCAAGTGCAATTTTTGCGGCACTTATGGCATTATTACTACCGTAACTGGGTGCCATAGCCTCTATGATACATACGATCAGCAGATGCAACCATTTTTGACACTTTGAAGACAGAAAACTGCAATGATATAGCCCCTCCAAGTGGTTCATCATTGTGTGCATTGTTTGCCCTTTCAATCAGAAACTTGTGTAGGAGTGTGTGAAAGGGTCATACGGCACTACGGCCACCTGTAGAGTAGATAGGCTTCTGCTGCAGTTTGGAAAAGGTATTGATCAGACCGTCTGCTCACCCAATTCCCTGAATGCAGCAGCAGGAAATGGTGAAAAGGATCAGAATTTCCTTTTGATTAATGATGTTATTTAATAGCTTGATGTCCTTCCCCCACCCATTTATAACTTGTCTTATTACAGCTGCTATGGGAGTAATCAGCAAGATCTGTAATTAAATGTTTCGTTAGTTTTTTTTTAATATTTCAATGTATCCTGCTACAGTTTGAAATTGTTTTTTCTGTTGTCTAGGAACAACAACATTTTAATTTATCTCTTTGCCACATTGTGTGGACATTACTATGCATGTAGCTTGTCTTGTTAGCTCTGCTTGGCAAGCCGTCTTGTAGTACCACCTTGTGGCTACAGTGGCAGCCTTATATAATATACTGTTAACATCTTTCATTAACTTTCTTGTCAGTCTTTTTTAGAAAATGTGAAAGCAAAAATAACAATTGGTAATGTAATAAAATCGCCCCAAAATTTTGTTTTCCTTATCCTTCTGAGGGTACAACTCATGCATCATTTAAGTTTCTAGCTACATGGCGACTTCATCTCATTTACACACACAAGTCACAAATCAAATAATTGTGCATTGTGGTGAATACTATTTTACGATTAGAATTCGCCTGTTACCAAAAAAAAATGAGAGGCAAACAAGTTCTGTGACTTCACGGCAGCCATTAACTTTGAAAGTCGAATACATGTAAGCATGCTGAGACATGGCATTTGTAATCATTACATGCAGCGACAATTATTTTTTTACTCTTACTCAATTATTACTCTCATCTCCTCCAGCCATTGTTGCCCTTTAGCCTTAGTCAACAAGTAATAAGGAAATGTACTACCAACAAAAAAAAAACAACCATTATAACCATGTTTTTATGTAAAACACATTTTTGAAAATTTAGGTGGAAAATGTTTCCTTTATACTTTCTATATGTTAAATACGTTATATTCCTGCAATTGGCATTTGGCTTAATAATACACTGACACTTGCTAATTCTGAAAGGGATTTCAGTGGCAAATCCATCTCATTGTCATCACAGACTAAAACAAACTGGATTGTCCTCCACTACAGACAATAGATGAGGTCACAGCCTAAAGTCTACAGGCTGCTGTAAAGCACATCACTAAATGCAGTAATTAAAGTTCAGGCAAGATGGCAGCCACCATAATCACGGGCAGAAAGGAAGAGATACAAGTCTACATCACAGAAAAGTCATACAATACAATTTGTGGGCAAAACATAAATTGACAACACATTCCCTTAAAAAAATAAATGCTAAGATAAGTAGTAGACCCCATTCATGCTCTGTCTTTACGAGCTGTTTCACTTTCTCACCCTCCCCCAACTGCTCTCTGGCACTTCCCTTTTCTTGCTATATCTCATGGCTCATGCATACAATGGGGCGAGGCCCCTAATTTTAACCACCAAAACTGGAAAAACCTACTGACCGAGTATAAGCCGAGGGTGGGAAATGCATTGATCAGAGCCCTTATAGTATATAGCCAACAAGCCCCCAGTAGTATACAGCCACCCCTTTATATATAAGCCACCATCCCCAGTATTATATAGCCAGCCCCCTGTGGTATACAGCCAGCCCCCTTAGCATATACATGGCCCCTTTAGTTTATAAGCCATACCCAGGGCTGGCTCCAGGTTCACAGTAGGCCGCTGGGCGACAGCGCCACAGTGGGCCCCTTTGCAGAGAACTCACGTGCCCCGCCTTAAAAATTCAAAAACTAAAAACTGTCTCCTGTTCCCTCTGAAATATACCCCATTTTATCATCCCAAACAGCCGTGTCACGAGTCAGGGCAGTTTTGGGTTCATTTAATCAACAAGCGAACCTAAAAGTGTACCCCTCCTCTCTGCCAGTAATAAACTGAACTTCAACTCCAGCTTCTGCGAACCCATAATACACACCAGATCTGCTGGCGGACCTCAATCACACCTGAGCTGCAGCGGAACCTCATAATACACACCTGAGCTGCAGCGAACACTCATAATACACACCTGATGCTGCTGCGGAACCTCATAATACACACCTGAGCTCAGCGGAACCTCTAATACACACCGAGACTGCTGCGGACCTCATAATCACACCTAGGCTGCGAACCTCCAAATACCCAACCTGAGCTGCTGCAGAACCTCCTATAAACACCTGAAACACACTGAACCCTCTCTGCTTCTCATGTACATTTGAGATGATTATATCATTCACCATCCCCACATGCACAAGACATATATACAGGCAGACAGATACATGCATAAAGATAAACAACATGGAGGCAAACACACACACACTGACAGACAGATATAGATACACATGCAGGCAAACCTCATCATCACACATACATAGACTCACTATAATACACACCCATACATGTCCATACCATCACACATACCATAACACTCACTATATACACATACCATCACAACTGACTTGTTTATATATTTACTAAATAAACTCATTTTTTAATGTGTTTGTGTTCGCATTTAGCTCCAGTTATAAGATTACAGCTTCCTATTTCTAGCTTATCCCCACTCAAGATATTACTTTTGGGGATTCCACTTTTATTATATCTTAGAGCTCCAAGTTGCTGGGTGGGAAGGGGGTACCAAAAACTGGCATGCTCACATTAGTATCCCCTCATTCTTACATTCTGGGTATGAGGGTTGGTACTAGATAAACAGGCTGTAGAGGTAGAGGAGCGCTCATGGCGGCACTGATATTACTGCTGAGGTGATACAACTGCTCAATAGGAATAGACTAATCCTTCTGGTTATGTCTGCTCTGTCCCTTACTGCTGCTATCACAGGTGGATAGTGTCAGACTGGAGTGCACCTAATGCAACGCTGAAATATTACATGTACATTTTTTGGCTATTTTCACACAATCTATTTGCATTTTGTTTTGAAATGTATTGCAAACATATTGAGCAAAACTCTTCCCAAGACACATGATTGTTAATTTTGGTAAAACACTGATGTGCTTTGAATTTCATTTTTCCCAATGTGTTTGCAATATATTTTAAAACACAATGCAAACACATAGGCCCACATTTATTGAAGCGTTTGCACCAGATATTTAGCTTCTCCTGTTTTCACAACCCATACTAATTCTAGTCAATATTTAGATGATATAAAGATGGACAAACCCTGCGATGCATGCAGTGACTTGCACACCCTGTGCTGTCTGCAGCAGCCCTGGCATCACACAGAGGAGTCTCCAGGCTTCTCCTCCTCCTCTTCGTCCCGATCTCTGAGCTGCCGGATTTCAGCTGTACTGCAGCTCCGTGTGAAGAGGTGATAGGGGGGAGGGGGGGAGGTTAACCCATAATGTGCTGCACCACACAGGCAGCTCTGTAGCCTCTACCTGTGCTGTGTCTGTCAGAGTGGGGGAGGAACAGTGCAGGACACAGCTCCTCATCACAGGAAGTGAAGATGTGCACAGCGTGTGTGTGGGCCCCCGGCAGCTCTCTGGGCCCCGGCACTTGCCCAGGTATGCCGGGTGCTGGAGCCGGGCCTGGCCAGACCCCAGTGGTATACAGAAAGCCCCTTTAGTATGTAGCCTGCCAGCCCCCAGTGGTATACAGAAAGCCCCTTTAGTATACAGCCATCCCCCTGTAGTATACAACCAGCCCCCTTTAGTATACAGTCAGCCCCCAGTTTGCCAGCACTTAAAAAAAAATAAACTTACATATTCACCTTTGGGTGGTCCCGATGTTCGGCGCGGCTCCTCTTCTGTCTTCTCCGCGATGGTCCGTTCCTCTTCTGTCTGCTAATGACGCCATAGTATGTGCCCGGCGGCACAGCGCATGGCCACGTCTCTGCCGGCTGTTACAGCACACAGAAGACAGAAGAGAAGCCCCGGGGACCAGAGCATCACGGAGAAGACAGAAGAAGAGCCGCGCCGAGCATCGAGGCCCCGGAAGGTGAGCATGTAAGTTTATTTTTTTATTGACTCGTGTATAAGCAGAGTCAACAACTTCTAATTATGCTTGCAAAGCAGCTTGTCTTCTGTTGGACCACTGGTCTTCAGTATTGGGGCCACCAGAGGATCCTCTGTTCCAATATTGGGCCTGTCCAACACTTGGCACATGGCTTTTCGTCAGGCACCATTCAGATCTTCGCTGAAACGTTTGAAACCAAACTGGCATGAAAAGAAGCAGCATGGTGCATGAAATGTAACTGTCTCAGGTAATTTTTTGCTAAGTCTTCTAATAATACAAAAGTTGTATTATTAGAGGATTCAGAAAATTTCCACCTGATGCAGAATAATAATAATAATGTTTATTTATATGGTGGTATAATATTCTGTAGCGCTTTACAAATCATAGGGGACATATGCAAATATAATAAGACATTACAGAGTGCTAACAGTTATATGGAACAATAGGAGTGAGGGCCCTAAGCAAGAGTTTACAGTCTATGAGGATTAGGGGGGACACGAGGTATAAGAGCTTGTATAATGGTCCAGCCATTCTTTATAAGGGAACAGTATAAAGTTTAAGTCTGTACTTGTACTTAAGTTTAATCCAGTTAGGGAATGTTAGGGACTGCCTAAAGTGATGGGTTTTCTGAGCATGTTTGAAGCTTTGGAGGTTGAATATTAGTTTAATAGTCAGGGAAGGGCATTCCAGAGAATTGGTGCATCAGGAGAAATGAGAGGTTTGAATTAAAGAATAATCTAAGATCATTGGCAGATCGAAGAGCACAGGTTGCAGAGCTTTGTGGATGAGGGTGATTATTTTAAACTGTATTTGGAGGGAGACTAGCTACCAGTGCAGTGACTGGCACAGACCGGGGGCCTCAGGGTAGCTTTTGGTCTGAAAAACTTCAAGCATAATATAGTAATGAATGGAATTGAACCTAATTCCATTTACAAAACTGTGACATGTTTTTGTTGTTTTTCTAGTTTCTCTGTTATTTCACATTGTACATTGTTATAACCGCTGTTTTGGATTGACTTAATTTCATTGCCCACCTTATGTTACTTTGCTAAGGGTCCTGCGTGGCCCGCTTGAATTGTTCTATAATTGATACAAGCTCTGTACCTGCATCACAAGTGTACGAAAGTTGAAAAAAAAAATACTGCGACAATAGATTTCAATTGCAGATGTATAATCCACGGAACGTTACTTAATGACTGCCCCTTCTGCTGTGGAATTCAACTTTTGCAATAAAAGTTTTAGCTCTACACCTCCTACCACGGCAAAATACCAGAGCATAAAGGCGCTATTCTGTATTGTGTGCAAATAGCCACAGGCCAGTTGGGTGTCAAAACGTATAAGTTTGATTAGATTTTAGTCCTTGTGTTGTGTGACCATCCATTTTTGTAGCCTTAGTGTCGTTCTAGTTGTGTCAGATTTCCACAGCTCTGAGCTAGGTCCTTGAAAAACGTGTGTGAAAAACTGACCACAGTAGCGTGGCATCCTTGGGTGGGCGAGTGGGCGAGTTTTACACACAACTCCAGTCAGAGTAGTGCATTCTTGCGTTTTTCTCTGATGGGATCGGATCAACGGATAGTACTCAGTACTGTCTTCTGTAGACAAAAATAGTTTAAGGACAAGGGCTTTGCCAGCTAGTGATAGGGACATTTTTTGCAGGCGTTATCAGTCCTAGGCCACACTCATATGGCCGTTTGGATACGTATATATGTCCCCCATAGACGGCAATGGGCTAACGGCGCCATACGGGAGTGGTAAGGTGCAACACATGTGATGCTCCGTACGGTAGCCGGGAGAAAGATAGGACATGTCCTATCTTTCCCCGTAATACAGCGCAGTGCGCCATACATCGCTATGGAGAGGGCGGGGCGAGCGGCGCTCCTCCTTTCCCAGGTACTGACATGTGCCTGCCGTGCTACGGTACGGCAGGCACACAGTCGTGTGAATGTAGCCTCAAAGGGGTTTTCCCACTTTAGACAATTTTCAAATCTCAATCTCCTATAAAGATCATTTTAACCCCTTAATTTACAATGGAGAACTTCTTCAAAACGCAGGGGAAAAAGATCTGTATTTTAGTAAAAAGAAGACGCAAATGGTTGTTTTTCAGTGGAAACCTTTTTTGTAGAAGAATAAAAATCATTACCAAAATTCCAAATTAGTTTTGTTTTTCTTTTTTTTACCCCTGCGTGTGCCAAGTATTACTAGAGGAAACTTCTGGCAAGTGTTTTTTTCCGGGAAAAGATGCCTCCAGAAAGCAGAGGGACGCCAGACAGTGAGGCTGAGCACTGAAGCTGCTGTAATACTTGGAAATCCTGACATCTTCAATGTTCTGGGAACATGTTCTGCTTGTGAAGGGAGCGGGGTAGATCACCCTGACTGCCGGATGTGCTATTTAAGCAGTTCTCTCCTGTAGTCTTGTGTATTCAGAGACGCCGGTAGTCGTCAGATACTCTGGTGACAAGGGGTTAAAGAGGCCGGGTCTGTGGCTGCTCACCCCCCTGCTCCGTGCGATGGTTCATTCCTCGCTATATGTAGCGCTGCTCTGCGCTGGAGGGCTGCAATGGGAAGGCTGAGAGCAGGCAGCGCGAAGCCCGGGAGCTGTGTCCGTGCCATGAGAGAGAGCAGCCGCTGCGCACAGACACATCGGCGCCGCACATCATGCGCTGACTGCCCCGTCCCCTCCTCAGCCTCCGTTCACACTGCGCGATGCTGCCCTGGAAGAAGAATAAGTTCGATCTGATCGAGGAGGACGGCAAGCAGAGCAAGCAGAAGGGCTATGCGGTGAGCCTCAACTACAGCGCTCTCACTTCCTTCGCCAAGTCGTGCCCGGAGGGGGCACTCACCAGGGTGGGCAGCATGTTCAAGTCCAAGAGGAAGAAGATCAAGATCACCGGGGAGGACCCCACCTACACCGTGCTCTACCTGGGCAATGCCACCACCCTGCAGTCCAAGGGAGAAGGCTGCACCGACCTGGCCGTGTGCAAGATCTGGAGCAAGAGCGAGATGGGCAAGCATGGCACCAAGATGAAGCTGACCGTCAGCTCGCAGGGCATCCGCATGGTGCACGTAGAGGACAAAGCCAAGCGGCCCGGGCACCTGTACCTGCTGCACAGGGTCACCTACTGCGTGGCCGACCCGCGCCTGCCCAAGATCTTCGCCTGGATCTACCGCCACGAGATGAAGCACAAGGCGGTGATGCTGCGCTGCCACGCCGTGCTCGTATCCAAGCCCGAGAAGGCGAAAGCCATGGCCCTGCTGCTGTACCAGACCTCCGCCAACGCCCTGGCCGACTTCAAGAGACTCAAGCGGAGGGAGGACGCCCGGCACCAGCAGCAGCAGCTGATCGGGGAGCAGAGCATCCCCCTGGTGCCGCTCCGCAAGCTCCTCAACGGCCAGTGCTGCTACAAGCCCCCGGTGGAGAGGAGCCGCAGCGCCCCCAAGCTGGGCTCCATCACCGAGGACCTGCAGGGGGAGGAGGAGGAGGAGAGGGCCATGAGCTTCGAGTGTGAGGACGTGCTGGACACCGGGGGCGGCCAGGGGGGCAAGCACGAGCTCTCCCAACTCATCAGCGACCTGGGGGAGATGAGCCTGGGCAATGACCTGCAGACACTCAAGGCCGACCTCAGGGTCACCAGGCTGCTCTCCGGGGAGAGCACGGGCAGCGAGTCCTCCATAGACAGCAACCACGACAATGGACCCATCAGCAATGGCTTCGAGGAATGCAGAGAGCCAGAGACTGTGTGATGGGGGGCTGCATCCATTAACCCCACTGTCGGGAAGATGGGGGGCCAGCGACTGTGTGATGGGGGCTGCATCCAGGAAGAAGGGGGGCACAGACTGTCTGATAGGAGGGCTACACCCATTGACCCCACTGTCCGGAAGAAGGGGGCCAGCGACTGTGTGGTGGGGGGGGGGGGGCTGCATCCAGGAAGAAGGGGGTCAGAGAGGGGGTGAGGGGGGGCTGCATCCAGGAAGAAAGGGGACACAGACTGTCTGATGGGAGGGCTACACCCATTGACCCCACCTTCGGGAAGAAGGGTGCCAGCGACTGTGATGGGGGTCTGCATCCAAGAAGAAGGGGGCCAGCAACTGTGTGATAGGGGGGCTGCACCCATAGACCCCCCTGTCAGGAAGATGGGGGCCAGAGACTATGGGGGGGGGTTGCACCCAGTGACCCCTGCTGTCAGGAAGATGGGGACAGAGACATATCTAGAAATGCAGTCTGATGTGACCTGCTCATGGCACTGCTGGGATTAATACATCTTGTCTCCATTATATCCACTGCTCATGTGTGCTGTATGAGGTCACTGATGGGGATAATGTATATACACTGCCCTGATATGTGCTGTATGAGATTACTGATGGGGATAATGTATATACACTGCTCTGATATGTGCTGTATGAGATGGGGCTAGTGTATATACATTGGCCATATACTAATTGGGTTAGTGTATATACATTGCCCTGGTATGTGCTGTATAAGATCATTCTGTTCTATGCCCACTATTGTCTGATCTGAGGCTTACGGCATTGCTGGTATTCCAATACATAGCTGCAATATGCAGTCTATGACGTCTTACCATCCTAGCTGAATCCTGCGGTGTATTGTCTTATGAGATCATACTATTCTATGGCAATATTTTACTGCACCTTTAGATTTTTCACATTGATGGGATGAATATATATATATTGGCCCCATTATGCATTCTATGACTTCACATCGTGCTATAGCTGAATCCTGAGGTTTATGGAATTGATGGGGTTAATATATTGTATATTTCCCTGATCATCATGTCTGATGATGGGTACCCTGATGATAGATGGCTGGGGTCTCTGGGCAGGTCAGTTGCCCTCCTATTTGTCTATCCCATGTGATCAGTGCCACACAGAGCTGCTGATGCCGCGTCTTATACCTTGGCTTGGGATGTGTACAGTTTACTCTGAAGTGAGTTGTCTTGGTGTTCGAAGGGAAGCAGAATAATAAATGGCAGGTAAACATGTGAATTCACCCCCAAATACACTTATTCTGTGAATTCTAAAATAAGTGTATGCAATGTCTCTGGATGAGGTGGCATAATGGCCATGTAGTACCCACCTCCTAGCCCAAGGGAAGCGCTGGGATTGCCATGAATAATAGCACCTTATGTCCACGTCAGTATTATCCCTATTCTCTCCTTTGTGTCTGGTCCATCATTCAGCTCATATTTACCTGTTGTCACATCCTCCCTGGGTTCCTATAAACTAGGAATGGATGTCAGTTTGTTGTATGGGCAAATATTCCAATTGCCTCCTGTAATATTCCCTGGAGTATTTGGTCATACATGGAAGCATCTGTCCTGCTGTATAAAGATGGGAAGAACCAGGAGGTCTCTATAACTAGATCCAATCAAGATTTTGTTTATCGGAATTCAGCACTAACTTGTGAGCTTTTGCTTGGAATTGCATATTAATATCCTAAAATTTAAATGAAGCCATGATGGTGGTCACAGCCGTGGAACACCCGGCCCTAGCTGGCTCTGCTGCTATGCTAACACATTACATGTCTCTGTTCTATTTATTATTGGAAGGGAGCCTTTTTCTCCATGTCCCTTTAATATGTTGTGCAGATTCCAGCACTTTCCTGTCTCTGCAGCTGTTCCCTCAGGATGGGGTTTCTTGGCTCACGAATGTGCAGTGCTGTGAAGTCTAGCGGGTCATGCACATAACAAGGCTGTACTATGTTCAATTTTTTTCTGTCTTTTTCCACTTCCTCTTATATCCTGTCCTTGGCTTGGGACAATGTTTGCACATATAATTGCAGTGGGGTGAGGCACAGGCAGGTGAAATATTGCTCTAGCACCAGGTACACCGATTCCTTGCCGCTGAAGGGCATTAAGCGCAGTCTGGTGATGCCATCCCTTGTCTCTGAAGCTGCTTGCACTCCGGCAAAAAGTGAGTTCATTTCTTAAAATGGGCTGTACATTTAATACTGGCATCAGTTAGTGTTACCCCCATACTATTGGTGTGCCAGTTTAATTGAAGGCCAGGAATTTCCCATCCTTGAATTATAAGTCTGAGGTTTTCTGGGATTTTAAGAAATGTATTTAAGAGAAAAACAAAATAACTTAAACTATACTGACCCATTAAATCTTCCCACTGCTGATATCCCGGTAATGATGACATTGCATATACACATGACCGCAGCAGCCAGTCCTTGTCCTGGTGGTTATGTCCCTTACATATAGGCTTCATCCTTGTGGCTACAGATGGGGCTATGAATTGTATATGTGACATCATCTATATGGGGAAGGGGGATTTAACAGATGAGTATAGATTACATTGTAATATTTCTTAAAATCCTTCTAAAGTCAATCTGCAAATTTCTATAGTGTCGGATTTGATAACGATGAGCAATTCATTTTTGTGTAATGTCTTGGCTGTACCAAAAATCTGCATTTCTAATGCTGTGTGGAATTACAATGACCGTTTTCTGATAGCTGCAGCAGAGCAAAATGTTTACTGTACAGTAACTTATTTGATAATTTCAGACCCTTTCTACTCTGGTCCCTGCTACATCTGGGTGACTTCTGCCTCCTCCACAAGTGCAGTCTACATCACAGCTCCTGATAGATGACACTATAGAACATCCGGTAGATGTAGCATCACCGGTGCAGAATTTTTTAGTATAAGTTATTCCTACATCGCTTGCCCTATTTCTGCACTTCACACTTTTCCCTTACCTTCCATATAGGACATTTCTTTCCTCATACCTCAGCCACCTGCCAAAACTCCTCAATGAAGAGCATTGGAGAATTGGTACACTTGTATGTTTACACACTCTTTTTATTTGAAGCTGGGATACTTCCTCTTGTCATTACATTCCATGATGGTTTTTGTAATACTTGCACTGTTGTGAAGTACTATTCCGGTGTTTCATAGATGTAAATACGTATATATTTTGTACATAATTCTAAATGTTATCTTTGCTGTGCAAAAGACCAATATGTTGTTGTTCACTTGTACATATTCTGTGTAAATAGTTCTTTTTCTTTGTTATTTTTTAAAGGACATCACTGTTACGATGTTTGTTTGCACACCTGAAAAAAGTAATAAAAGAAAATAATTTATGAGAATTTATTGCATTTGTGATATGCTAATGAATTTCTTAGTTGTCTGCATTAGTTTACACTAGGCAATCTGTCATCATAAAGGAAATCTACCATCAAAATCGGACATGATAAACCAGCAGTAATTTGCTCATACATGCAGGCAAATGGTAATCTTCTTATATTTGTTATCCAAAGCCTCCTTACTTCTAAAATCAACTTAAAATTATGTTAATGAGCTTAAAGGACTCCTGGGGGTGTTACCATAGTCCTTCAATGTTGCAGATGGAGGGGGGCAGTCCCCATATTCTCCAATTTTTAATTGCAATGTAAACGCCATGTGTCACTGAACCTTCAGTCTACGATTTTCTTACTAATGTCACTGCAAAAAATGTTACAGACTAACTTCCTACTGAATTTTCCAAGCGGTAAACTGCAGCAGTGCAGTTCTCCGATGTGGACATGGTTTGGTGTATTGAACTGTTTTTAAGGCCAAAAAAAAAAAAAAGTGTGCACCATACTGGGATAGAATTTATATATGATGGACTGTACCTTTCCAGCTTTAATCTACTTTTCGTTTTGGCTTCAAAAACTGCTTACAGAATGTGTAAAAGCCATTTTAATGCTATGGGTGTCTGCACACCATCAGAATTTTGCATCCGTATTTAAATCAAGAATAGTCCAAAACAGGCAAACTGATACAGATTGTTCAATTATATCTTTTCACTGTGTAAAATCCACTTCTGGATTTTGCTTTTTAAGGGGTTTTCCAACTAAAGTTAGGCCCTATCGACGGGATAGGGCCTGACTTGCTGATCAGTGGAGTTCTCAGTGCTGAGACCCCCATAGATAGCAAAAATGAGTCGGACCCCTCGTCACTCTATGTAGAGCTGACAGAAATTTCCGAGCGCTGCGCTCCCCGATCTCAGTCAGCTCCATAGAGATTAATGGAGCAGAACGGTCATGCGCGGCTGTCAGCTCCATTAGTCTGACGGACCCATCGTTTTCGCGATCTGTGGGGGTGTCAGCACTGAGACCCCAACTGATAAGCATCACGTGGATAGGGCCTAACTTTAGTTTGTGGGAAAACCCGCAGTAAATCCTGACCATGTACAAATGAGCACATCATCATTGTTATTATCTTCACACTATATCTTAAAACAACTCTTTTGCCTCTCCAGGGGAAAAAGTGAGAACATTGGCTGTTAGCATCATGATTGTGATTCCCGAACAGGTCCTGAAATCCGAGGGTTAAAGTGATGTGATTTACAACAGATCTCTGTTACACTTGATTTTATGCTTTTATTCCACAACAATATTACCCACAGAGGTTGGTTAGCACACATGGTAATGAAGCTGCTGGTTGGTGCCAGGCAAGGAAACTAATCTGACTGTACTGTATTTCCTCTTCCACAAACTACTCATTTAGTCCAAAGATTCCTAGTGGCCACAAAATCGAATTCCTCCACAATTCAGGTTATTATTAGCTTTCAATGTAATTGAATACTATAATAATCCCTGTAGGAGTTGATCACACAAGGCAGATTTGTTGCAGAAATTTCAGTGACTTAAATTAGTTCTATTCATCTGAACGGGGTCGTTTAGGTGACAAGCACATGGATTTCTTAGATTAATGTGACAGGCACATACATAGATTTGTGAAACTAATCTGCCATGTGGGAATGGGATTAGTAACACTTTATTGCTCTCAATGTACCATATAGTTAGTGGTAAAAACACAATTTGGGGATAAATGTTTTCTTACTCTGCTGTCACAATTCAATAACCAATATAAAAATTGGAATGAAGAACGGGCCATTACATCCCACACCAAATTTTTCCAGTGTTTTCACACGGTCTTCAGCTTACTGTGGCCATACATGGTGAGTCATGGTCATGTGTGACATGCTTTTATAATAGGGCTGCATATGCTTCAGCTGACCCAGCAATAAGTGCATGCCATATGTGGCCAGGAAGGGCCATCTATGGTAGTCCTTATTCTCCAGGAGAGTAGGAAGTTAATTTTAGTGTACGTTTTTACTATTCATTTATGTTCTTGACCATGGCAGCTGGATAATACAAAATTGACCGCAATCACATGAAAAAGGTACTGGGTGTGCTCTGTTTCTGGCACAATGTGTGCATTTGATATTCTGTTCACTGTGGTCCGTAATTAGTTAGAAGCATTTCATTTTTACCGGAGTTTTCTTCCTGTGGCTGGAGAAACTGCTCGTTCACTGTTCCTGTTCCACATGTGCTATTGGAATGCGCTATTTTTAGAGACTAGTTTCTATACAAAGATGAGGGCTGCAGTTTACTGTAGAGAAATCACAGGGATTATATGAATTCTTTTTTTAAACATGTTGGAAAGCAGAGCTCTAGGTTTGTCATTTACGAAAAACCATACAGAATTTTCCATGCTGAACAATTACCTAAAATTGCTAAATGAAAATAAAACCATAATATCACATGAGTCATTACATTTTGGAAACATTAGCTAAATGTGCCAAAAAAATGTTATACATGTCTTGAACCACGTTTATTTAGGGCTAAGTTCTGATGCCTCTCAGAAGCAGAATCCAGCCCAGTGTATCCTTCTTCTCTGTGTTCTCCTAGGGCACTTTCATTTTTCACGCTCGTGTTCTGCGTGTGCCTTTAATGCACAGAACTTGCATTGCACTCTGACCCATTGTAATCAATGGGTTTTTTCAGACTTGCATTCTTTTTCACATACACACATTTTTTTTTAACGCACGTTTAAATCTCGACATGCTCTACTTTTGCAAGTCACTCGCGTGAAAAACGCACCCTACAAGTCTATGGAGCATCAAAAACGCATTGCACTCTGAGACACATGCAAGTCCCATGCATGTGCAATGCGTTTATCACTGATCAATTGCCATAGAAAAGATAGAGCTCAGTCATGAGTCTTTTTCACACCCGTTTTTCACGTGAAAAACGCATTGAAAACACCAAAAAAAGCGTGTGAAAGACTGAGACACTGAACAAACTCTGACTGAAAACTGATTGAACTCTGATGCAAAATCTCAGTTTTTCACTGACCAAACTCTGATCGCTCCATGATCAGACTGATCATATCCGATCAGAAAGAGGCCCTAGTGGTTAGAAACACTTTTACTCACTAACTGCATGAAATGTCAACTACCTTTTCTAATTCATCCTATGTTCTATCTGCTCATCTGTTATCTGGCAAACAATACCAAGCTCCAGTCTTCTCTGAATATAGCTGGAACCTCTTGTGTCAACCCTCTCATCCTCATAGACTGTAAGCTCTTGTGAGCAGGGTCCTCACTCCTACAGTTCTATATGACTGTTTGTTCTGTGTAATGTAATATTATATTTGTATATGTCCCCTATGATTTGTAAAGTGCTACGGAATTTGATGGCATTATATAAATTAAGATTATTATTATTATTAGGAGCTGTTTGAGGCGATGGGACTCTGTGTATCAGAGAACTGTATTATACAAGAGGGTAATTTATGTTAGTCTTTTTTTCTCTTTTATTTTTTTAGGCATATTTGCACCAAAATGTGCAACTTTTTCACTCACCTAGAAAAGTTCACTGTGCCAGAGTTTTTCTGTGTTTTTGACGCAAATAAACTCCACTCCCAAACAGGTGTAGGAAGAAGTTTAGAAGGGGTTGATGAAAAACAAATGTTTGTGACTATTTGCAATCGTTGCACAAAACTTTTTGACTTTTTTAAACATTAGCATCTGTAATCCAAATATAAATCAGGATGTGATATCCCCTCCCTTTATTCCTAGTCATGGAGGGAATGAAAAAACCATCAATAACCATACAGGTTAGGGGGCATTCATTATTTGTGATGCCAGGTCTGTTTTTATTGGTACAAGAGTTGTGGAATTTTAGATTGTGGCAAAAGGGCTTCATAAATTGGTGCATACCCGAAAAGTGTCTGAAATGACTCCACCTTCATGAAGGTGAAATAGAACTTGGTCGATGAGGTTTTGATTGTGTCAAAAAGTGTCAAATTAGAAGTGCAGGAAAAGTGTTGTGATTCACAAGCTTCACTTGAATTGAGCAACAAAACTAATGACCCCCATTGTATTTGTCAAGAGCACTTCACCCTATGACACGATGTGCTGAAAACAAACACTAATTTTAGGTCAAATGAAAGATGCAACTACCTGACAAAGAAGCTTGTGCTCATTTGTTAGCTGATCACCTAATATGGACCAATTATCACAAATACAATTCTTTGAAAAGTGGTTCCCGATTACTCCCGTCAATGAGTCATCCTCAGACTATTACACTCTATGACCAGGAGGCTCCTCTGAAGGATATTACTAAGTGTTTATAACAGAGCTCAGGTGAGATGACAGCATCCACAATCATATACAAAAAAATAGCAGAGAAAGCATACAAAAATCTAATTAAAAATAGAATAGAATAAAGAAATGCTTTTAATATGTAAAAAGAAAACTGGTGATACACAATGAACTATCTGTGCCCTGGATACTATGAAATTGTAATGGTATCTGTTTTACAAAAGGCAAAGCCTTGATTGCTTTATTAATGATGGAAGCCATGAAGATAATATGGGCAGGCAGCAAATTTTACTGCTAATTTAATTTATGTAAATGTATTTTTTTTTTAGATAAGTTGCACTGTTGGAAGTGCCCTTTCAGTTTTTGTAGAGAGTGTTTGTCTCAAGTGGAAAGCGACAATGAATGTGGCCTAACATTTAAAGACACAGGCCCAAATTTACTGAAGGCCATGCGCCAGTTTTCTGACTTTGCACGTTCTTTGATGTGCAAACTGCGCCACATATGTGTCACACACTACCTTTTGTGTTGTGGCTGCGACACATTTATCATGCAAAGTCCGACAGAAGTGTGATGAACGCCCCATGTTAAAGGTGCACTAGAAAAAAATTAGTGCACTCTGTCATAGCAGTGTAATAGGACAAGCAGACAAGAGCCAGCAAGCAAAAAATTACCAGTTATTAAATTGGGTGAAGCACGCAGCTCAGGGTCCTGGTGTGTAGGATCCAAAGTCCAATATACAAAGGAAAAGGCCACCACATCCAATATGATGAAAAAGGTGATAAACCTTTAGTCACACAGGCATGAAAAAACTGCAACGTTTCGATTCGCCATGAATCTTTGTCAAGCATGTTTGACGAATCGATACGTTGCAGTTTTTTCATGCCTGTGTGACTAAAGGTTTATCACCTTTTTCATCATATTGGATGTTGTGGCCTTTTCCTTTCTATAGCAGTGTAATGGGCACCAGAGTCATGAAGAATGGGGGCTACAAATCATTAATCTGGCGCCCTCTGCAGTTTGCACTGTTTTTAGTAAATGTGGGCCATAATGTATTATATGTTACAAACCCATGTGTGACCCACCAAAACCTAACAAATTATTTAACGTTAACGGCTGATCTCAAACACTCTTAGGCGTGCACTATCCTACTGATAAAGTCAGTACAATTTCAACATGGAAGTGGACTGGTTTCTCACTATGCGGGATATTTTATCAATGGGTGGACCTCGCATAGTTTTGAATAAAAACCTGCAAATTAAGGTTTTTCAAAAGTATGCAGGCATGGGGGCCCACGCCAACGGACACCATGCCCCTCTATGCCCCCTCCATGCCTACATGGTGTGGAGATGGCATAGACCAGAGTAGAATCAGTGATAAATCTCCCCCTATGTTTTTTGTTATCAAATCTCTGTTTAGTGAAGAAATAAACATAGACAATGCACATAGCGAGTAACATATAGCTGACTAGGATACAGATGAAGACAGGTGCACAGGGATCACTGTAGTGGGTAACAATCCTATTGAAAACCAAATGTTTGCACCAGATCCTGGTTACTCTTTATTTTAACAGACTAATCTGATGTAAATCCATAGCCAGTGCAAATTGCTTTGGACAACTTAACATCTGCCTAATATGTATGATGTAACCATTTGCCGCTCCTAGCCCTTATATCGTCTATGTGTTATTACTCAATAGATCTTGTTAAAGAAGCAGTATTAACTACAAGTAAACCAAGTGTTAGCTATGACAGTCGAGTGCATTTAGTCCTCACCATATGTAAGCACTATCCACAAAGGCAGGTTAGGTTCTTCATATTTACTGACATCCGTCTAGCTTAACCCTGGGGCTTTAAGTGGCTTATCTGCACTTGCTGGCAGCACACACGGGATTTCCTCCAATTATATAACAAACTGTGACACCAACTATAAATTACCATAATCCCCTAACTCAAGAGCTGCCAGACAGATTATTGGAATATTGCATAGATCAGCAGTGCTAAGCACACAGCTACCATCCTAGGATGCTATTCTGAGGGTGACCAGGGTATGCGAGTTCATCAAAAATAGGTGCTTTCAATGTGATCATGTTGTCAGATATTTCCCATACAGGCATAATATATGCATGTGACTCAAATGAGGTATATCTTTAGCAGAGAGTGGGGAATAGTGGAGAGTGTCCATGTGGGAAGCACATGAAGTAATAAAAGTATATTCATCTATGGATAATATAATTAATTTCTAGTTTGGTAACTGATTATATATTCATTTGATTAAAGGAAATCTACCATTTATTTTCATGCATTGTGAACCAAACATACCTTGAGAATGCTGTAGCTACGCTGATGTAGAAACATTTGTTTAAAGGGAACCTTTCACAAGGGACCTTATTTTCATTTAAGACAGGTTACAGAAGACAATTACAGCTGCATTGCAAAGATGTCTTTTTGCTTTCTTTAAGCATTTGCATTACAATATAAGTGTGTATAATTTACCTTGCACCCTGACAGAATCATCTGTTTAGTCCCAGGGGTTGGGCTTTGGTTTGGATACATTTCAAAAAACAACATGTGACTTGTCTGTGCTGCTCACTCCTCAGCTCTCAGCCCCCACCTTTGTTCTCCTGTATAGCTCCTCCCTCCTGCTCCTTCACAGAGGTCACAAGTCAAATGTAGTTTTTTGAAAAGCATGCAAACCAAAGCCCAACCCCTAGTACCCTAGAGGATTTTGTTAGGGTGCAAGGTAAGTTATAACACACTATTATATTGTAATGCAAATACTTAGATTTTGCATACATTGGGCTTTTGCAACCTGGCTGTATTGAAAATGAGATTCCTGGTGACAGGTTCCCTTTAATCCCTGAACTGAGTGGTTTTGCTAAAAAAAATTGTAAAATTATGATAATGAGGCTCTGTCGCTCCACGTGGTTGGCTCAGCACTTCTCCTCTTTCCCTATTTATGCACTGCTCCAGAAAATAATGTAATCAGTGTGTGATCCCTGAAAGGCAAAAGTAATCAATCACTGCAACCTCCCCCAGCTGCTGTATATGAGTCATCCAGCTGAGGTTGATTAGTCCTGTCTGGACAGGTCAGGAAGCTCTGTGTAATGTGTTACACCGCAGCCAGCATGCAACCCAGCTTTCCCAAGGTCCTGAATTTTATAATGTTTTTTTTTTTAAAAAAAACACTCGATCGGGGATGAAACAAGATATGTTTCTGCATTAGTGTCGCTACAGCATTCTAAAGATATATTTGGTTCACAATGCATGAAAACAAATGGTAGATGTCTTTTATAAAATTTATAAGGTGAGAAATTTATATAATAAATACCCAATTGTGAAAATCTCTCTTAAGGCCGACTCAAGCTAATGCATGAAATTCTCAATAAGGTGCAATGTGTATGGTCAAGGAGCTTGGTCAAGGAGGATCCAAGAAAATAAAGTAAAAAAAAAAAAATTCTCCAGATTACTCATCTTCAGAGTAAAAATGGGAGTTAATTAGCAAAATGCTAAAAATTCTGACACCAATTGAGGCACAATTAGACATAATGGGGGTTGTTTGTTACGAGTGGCTTTTTGCCCCAGTTGTAATATCCCCCCAGTCTTAGATCTACCAAGCTCCACAAGTTGGATAAGTTTAAACCAGGTCTGATTTGGGAGTGATTGTAGCTAAAATCTTTGTCAAAGAACTGGCAGAGACTATAGTACATATGGTCCACCTCTGTTGTCCTATATTGGCCCATATTTATTATTCCCTTTCCCACAGACATTTTTAGAGCTTTTCTGCCTTGCATTCCACATTGAGAGTGTTGAATAAGGAGCTGGGAAAAGAAAAAAAAAGCTCTAAAATGTCTACAGGAGAGGGTATAATAAATATGGGCCAAAATATAACAACAAAGGGGGAATATGTCAAAAGCTGGCGCTTTCCACTGCCACTACTATGAGACTCCGGAGCGTGCACCCAGATTAACCACTTAAGGACAGAGATTTTTTTTTCTCTCATTTCATGCACTCTAGCTTATTTTTTGCGTAACAAATTTTACTTCTCAGTGACGTTATTTATTATTCCGTACCGTGTACTGGAAAGCTGGAAAAAAATGCCAAATAAATTGGCAAAAAAACAAATTTGCATCACTTTATTGTGGGCTCAGTTTTTACAACTTTCACTGGGCACTCCAAATAACACCTCTGCTGTATGGTTGTGTACGAACACAGTCCAGGACAAAGCTCACACTATGGACTACAGGTCGCGTCTTGTGTAATGACTCTGCCAGTTATCCACTCTGGGTCAACATACCTAACTATAGGAAGACTGCAATATGCTTCGAAGAGAGAGGACTAAGAAGGTAATTTACCGACTAAATGCAGTATAATATGCTTCCTTGGATGTATGACTCAAAGGATTGTGGATTATTTTGTAAATAATTGAAAAATTGAAACATAAGAAGTAAAAGAAAATATTTGTATTATATAACACTATCACTAAAAGATATAAGAAATCGATCTGCTTGCATGACGTTTTGTTTTTTGGTTGTGTAGTGAACAGAACTGAGACATTGGGGCACATGTAGCTTTGTTTTGCTTGGGGCTTTTTTTTCTGTTTTTGCAACATTTTGTGGCGCATGTGCACTTTTGTGACTTTGTTTTACACCTAAGGCAACCTGAGTTTTCTGCAGTGATCACTCTAGTTATCACTCTAGAAATACCTTAGAGCTGCAACGTTTGGTGATTTTTCTTGCTACTTTTGTTCAAAACATCACAAATTTACTAAAGACCTAAACTCAGATGTATTCAAAGGCTAAAACTCCTATGACGATGCAATCAATTAGTGCGACTTCCATAAAAAACTTCACCATGCGATTAGCATAAGGAGACATAATTTTTTAGTACTCATCCTAGTCCATTAGTCAGTTTCTTTTACGTTTCTCTTCCTCACCTCTGAGGAATGAGGCGTGGCCTCCGAAACGTCACACAGCATGCGGAGGCCTCGGGGAACAACGTGCGATTGTGTCCTGAATGGCTTACGAACATTTACCGTAAACGAAACAAACTAATGGACTAAGATGAGTCTCCTTTTGCTAATCGCATGGTGAAGTTTTGTATGGAAGTTTTGCACAAATACAAGTTTTTTCTGCTGAAGGCAGTTGTAGCTTGTAGCCCAGCTTCAGCGGTACCAATTGATTGTATGGACTGTGGATTTGTGAGGTTAGGAGGTGGCTCACACCAGTTTTCCATGCATATTAAAACATATACTTATACACTTTAAAATACACATCTGACCACCAGAAAATGAAAAAAAATATCCAGGAGCACAAAGCCAAAATTAAGATACATGTGCCCCATTGTGTTTGAGAAAGAAAGTAAACCTTGCAGAAATATGTTATACTGAAAAGCATTTCCTATATCCTGTAGCACATGTCTTTCTGCCATTTAGACACCTCTTCTCTGAACATATAGTTCTAACAGAACTCCATTCCTTAAAGTAATTTAATCACAGAATGCATTTATTGATGGTCTCCTTTCAATGGGACCACAGGGTTTCTTTATTCCTATCTGTGGAACATTTCTATCTATATTTTACATTATAAAAACAAACATGTGCAAAGCATAGACAATGGTCCCCATTTTCAGTAGATGTAATGATAGACAGAAAACATGTTTATATGTCACTTTGGATATTCATATTTAGTACCATTCAGACGTTTTGGAGATATTTTTTGGCTACTTTAGCCATCGATGTTTTAAATAGATGTAGCATGATAACAATAATACATTATCTGCCAGAAATTTGGTGTACACAAATGCTGCTTTAGCATTATAGCAATACATGTTATGGGTCTAATATTAGTGGATATGCACCTCAAGATTGTGTATAGTACGTTTGTGGTCTATGCCAACAACTTGAATTGCATTTAGACCTAAACATTGATGGGTAATTATAATTTACAGATATGGTCCTCCCCAGCTTAGGCATATAAAATTGGATGTCTATGGATGATTATAGGACTGTACGTTAGCATTAAATGAATTTATAAACAGGTGCTTGTCAGTGATAAGCATGCAGTAATACCAGATCATAGTACAGTATATAAGGCTGGAAAAAGAGATGCAACGTCCATCAAGTACAACCTTTAAGCATTCATACAAAAAATGTTTTTTCCCCAAACCGTGATATTTTTGCTCTCAGAGAAAGGCATCCAGGACTCTCTTAACATGAGATTAGAGGCGCCATAACATCCTCCTGCGCGAGAGTTGCATAGTCCATGCCTTACAGTAAAGAACCTATTGTCTATGTGATGCAGAATAGCCTCTCCTCTAAGCTGTAGAGGATGCCCCCTTGTCCTGGTCTCAGGCCTAGGTATTAAAAAGATCTTTGGAGAGATCCTTGTACTGCATTCAGGTATTTGTACATTGGTAATGAGGTCTTCATTGCTTAATGTAATTCGTCTTTTTTCTAAAATGAATAACCCCAAATTTGTAATCTGTCAATTGTATTCTAGCCCCCCCATTCCCCTAATAATTCGGTAGCTCTCCTCGCACCCGTTCTAGTTCTACTATTTTTACTTACTAATTGACAGTTAGAATATAAGTTACTCTTGTTTCTATGGCCCAAGTGCATAACTTACATTTATCTAAATTAAACATTTCAACCATTTCTCCGCCAACTCAAGCTTCACCAAATCCCTCAGCAATACTAAACTATCAGCCAGTATTATTACTTTACACAGCTTAGCATCATCTGCAAAATTGAAATTTGACTGTGTAAACCCCACTACAAGTCGATTAATAAAAATTAAACAGAAGTGGCCCCATGATGACCCCGGCGCACTCCACTTGTAAGTTAACCCAATCTGAGATGTGTGACCATTATGACGACCCTCTGTTCTATCACTAAGCCAATTACTTACCCAATATATAGATTTTCCTCTAGTTCAGCAGTTCATTTTATGTGCCAATCTTTATGCGGCATTGTATCAAAGCCTTGGTAAACGTCCAGGATATACAAACATCCAAGCCTCCCCCAGGTCCAGTCTGGATTTTACCTCCTCATATAAGCCAATCCTAGTGTTGACAGGAGCCGAAACCCTCAATTAAACCCATGCTAATGCTGGGTTATAAGGTATGTACAAGTGGGATATCCAGGAAAGACATCTCTAACGAACCGCCTCAAATATTTTTCCCCACACAGAAGTTAGATCACAGGTCTGTAGTTTCCAGGATCGCTTTTTGATCTTTTTTAATGCTGATGAAGCCATTGTGACACTTCAAGGGACAACTCGTAGGAGTCTCTGTAACTCAATTATATCACTACTACCTGTTGGAGCAGCTACAAATATTCCAATCGCCCAGCTTATTTTCAGCTAGTAAATCCATAGATTAATTATTCTTTAAATCATCATACCACCTCCCGTTCATCCCAGCTCACGTCGCGTGTGTTGTATAGAATAATAGCCATGCTAGTATCTGTGCGTAAATGCTGACATGGAGCTGTGTCCATCATTGCACATGTGGGCAGAGACAAACAAGACATTGGCTACACAAGTATCTTACATGTTTGGCTATACACATGGCTGCATCTTGGAGCAGTTGTATCTCATACACACATAGAGGAGCCAGCATCAGGAGTGTCACATCATTATACAGGATGTATAGGAGCATATCATACACATAGGCTGCAGGGGGCGCCAGCAACAGGAAGTGCATAGAGGCAGCAGCACCAGGAGTGTCACATCATTATACAGGCTGTCAGTCATGTGTATAGGAGTATCTGATACACATAGACTGCAGGGGGGGCGGGAACCAGGAAGTATAGAGAGGTAGCACCAGGAGTGTCACATTATACAGGCTGTCAGTCATGTGTATAAGAGTATCTGATACACATAAATGCAGGGGGCGCCAGCACCAGGAAGTATAAAGAGGCAGCACCAGGAGTGTCACATCATTATACAGGCTGTCAGTCATGTGTATAGGAGTATCTGATACACATATACTGCAGGGGGCGCCAGCACCAGGAAGTATAGAGAGGTAGCACCAGGAGTTTCACATTATACAGGCTGTCAGTCATGTGTATAGGAGTATCTTATACACATAGACTGCAGGGGGCACCAGCACCAGGAAGTATAGAGAGGCAGCACCAGGAGTGTCACATCATTATACAGGCTGTCAGTCAAGCACTGGGGTGTCTGGAAGTGCCTCCCACTCATGAATAAGCTGGACGTCTGAATATGATAATGATTCATTGGACCTCGATCAGGTCATTTGCATACATCTGTAGTATCTGATTGCTTAAGTTTACAGGCCTGTAGAGGGACAAAATAGGTATAGGGGCAATGCTTTAAATGTCGGTGGCTCATGCGTGTCACCCTTTCCTCCATGGCGTCATCTCATTAAAATGGTTATGCCCCACAATAGGTGCCAGCACCATTCACAGGTTTTACCTGTGGGTGTTGTGCCCAAATGTTGAGCTTGAACCCAAACTTCTGGCCGAAGTCTGGGCTTGGGCTCAGGGACCTGAGCCCATAATGTTCTGCACGAACCCAAACATTGTGGTTCAGGTCTGCTCACCCCTACTGTTTACATATACATGTCATATTGCCAGAAAAACCTTATGACTTATTACCAGACTTATTCGACCTTATAGCCATATATTAGCATATATCTGCCCTGGGCCACAAAGAAGGCGGAAACGACAAATCTTTCGGGTGATTCAATGTATAGGAAAGCATAAAATATTTACTTACATGACTGGAATCCTAACCATAAAGTGGATAAGAGGAAACTTGTCCACCTATAGTTTGAGGCTCTGTATAAGGTGCACAACATGGGCTGAAGTAGGAACATACAACGGAGTGATGGATTGCATGTCTAAAGTCTTTTAAATATGAAAAGTATGTGGAGTATGTGCTATTACGTCTAGGCAAGTACTCGTTACACTATGTACTATGGTTAAGCATATTTTCCAGCTTCTTGATGTACTTCTAAGGTCAAATTAAATAATTTTATGAAGTAAGGTGAATACACTCATTAAAACAGTAGGTAGGCATATATAGTGTTTTTGAGGCAAGGAACAGTATATTTGGGATCCATTTCACATGAATTTTGGAAAATGTTGGCTTTATAGACAGCTGTAAAAAAACAAATCAGACAATTAGTTGCTATATAATAATAATAATTCTTTATTTATATAGCGCACACAGATTATGCAGCACTGCACAAAGCATGACAAATTGGTCCCTGTCCCCATGGGGCTCACAATCTAAACAACCTACCAGTATGTTTTGGAGTGTGGGAGGAGTACCGGCGAAAACCCGCACAAACATGGAGAGAACATACAAACTCTTTGCATATGATGACCCCAACTGGGGGCCCCAGCTATGCAAGACAGAAGTGCTACTCAATCAGGGGAAATAGACAAGCTTATTGAGTACAAGTCCAACAACAAACCTACAAAACTAGTTGCATAAGTGTGATAAACTAAATCCTTAGAAATATGGGTGATTGTTTGTGATTTTTCTGTAGATTGTTAGATACCATCACTTATTAACAGAGATCATGGTATGTACTTATCTTATATAACACTAATTTTAAACCTACTGGATTACCAGACTGCTACATTATTATTTTTCGAGATACCAACATATTAGCAATCATAGCTGAAAAAATATACTAGCATCAGTCTTGAATATATTAAAATCATCTCATGGGTACAAATATTATGTGTGTTACTACAGTCATCTGGATAGCCACTTCAATTATTAGGGGATATTAATATCAGACATTGGGGTATTTTTATATGATCCCCTAATAAAGAAGAAAGCTCTGGCGATCTCTTTGGAATCATGTGTTATGGTATAACAGTCTTTCGACCTATTTTCTCAACTTTGTTATTGCTATTGTCCTTTTGAACACATTTTGTTTGCATTACTTCTTTGTTCATGGTGTTTAAGATCTGTGTCACTTCAGAAAGACAGTTATACCATGCCTGATGAAGGGACCTAAGCTGTCCTGAAAGCTTGCTTGTAAAATCTTATATTTCAGTTAGCCATTAAAAGGTATCACAATCTCAAGAAGGCACCTTTATTTGACCTATCAATAGCAACAGGAATTTCTTGTAGTGGTTGCACACAGCTTCTATAAAACCTGAGGATATTGCCTAGAAGAATTAACCTGGGTGATATTGGCTTATAAACATAGCCAGCTATTGCAAGCAACGCTGACATTGAATTTGGCTTTAGATAATTTGATTTCTAGAAGTTCTAACCCCAAGAGTATTTGCGTATGGTAATGGAATCTAAAAGACTTCTTCTCAGAGGACTGAAGCTCTACATGTCTTTCTTTTAAGAACTAGCCCCAGAGTAAATTAATCCTAGGAGGGTTTTTATCTCCAGTGATTTTGCCTTTGCAAATGATTACTGTAGCTGTGAGGCATTAACAGTGTGAAAACATCCTGGAAAACATATTGGAAATAGGTTTATTTATGAAGAATATCTTTCAGAAAGACGCCTTGCTACATTTCCACCTGTTAGAATGTGGTATAAAACATAGGACAGCAACCCTGATGACTACTCATGGATGCATATGGACAAACGTGTTTGCTACCCTAAACCTATGGTGTTTATTTTAGAATATAGTGCCCACAGTGTATAGTATTTCTACAGCTACTAAAATTCTTTGATCTAAAAAAAACAAGAAGCCAACGGACACAATAAAATCCTCACATCTTTCAAATCTGCTGAGAGCTGAATGGCTGAATGGATATGACACAGTATAGAAAGTTAAATAATGTGATGTTTTATTACAAAAAAAAATGTTTTCATTATTTTGTATAATTGTACCTCTTGTCACTCACTGAGAGGGTACAGCGGCGCTCTGGACAGGAAAAAATCCTCTTTGGAGAAAACCTGCAGGGAAACCATGGTCGCTGTACTGCCCTTCCTCTGGGTACTTACCTACCTACCTGGCTACCTACAGTGATTGAGGTGCTAAATGTTAAGTGCTGTGAGTTGGCTCCTGGGCCTTACCTATGGATAGATGGCTTGTTGGGTCCTAGGTCTTCTCCATGTTGATCTTGCAGCTGGCAGTGGCAGATGTTTAAGGCTAGTTTCTTGTCGACTTTCCACTAGCGTAGCTGAAGTTAGATTATCTGACAGGGGAAGTCATAGCTGGTGGACTAACTCTACTCTTACAAAGATTTCTCTGGGTGCTGGAACAGCCCGACTGCCCTAAATTGGTCTTTCTCTTGTCCACACCAGATTTGTGGGGTCCTGGGCAACTTTTTGATGACATTTGTTCAGGTCTACCCAAGCACTTGCACACTGTTTCCAGGAGGTATTTGTCTGATAGTTTCCTGCAGCTCTCATTGGCCAGGAAAAGCCTGATGGGTTTATACTCCACACAGTGCTACTGTGACATAAAACTGGTGCAAACACTACATAAATACATGTGCAAACATGTATTTATGTGCAAAGTGTCCCAGAAAACTGGCACAGCCGTTTTGATACCTCTAGGCCAATGCGCACAGATTCCCTTCAGGACTGTATGTTTTGCGAGGCAAGCTTTATTTTTTACTGTACAGCCTTTAATAAATGACAGTTTATAATATTTATTGCAAAGGTTGCCCTGGTAATGTTAATATAAGACTATTTAATTTGTGTATTTCTGATTTGTATTACTAACATTTAATTGTATTAATGATGTACTTAAAAAATTATAATATAGTGATATATGGAGAGATCTCTGAGAAGATACATCTCTACATACAAATGCATTCATCTTGTTTAGCAGTGTAACTCTATGCAAACTCTAGTGAAGCTCTTAGGTAAAATTCTTGCATAGACAGTAGGTAAGTGTATAGGATAACGGTTAAGATCACTATTGGCTGTAAGAGAGTTGAGGTTGTATTGGCTATATTTATATAGTGCACACAGATTACACAGCGCTGCACAGAGCTTGCCAAATTGGTCCCTGTCCCCAATGGAGCTCACAATCTAATCAACCTACCAGTATGTTTTGTAGTGTGGGAGGAAACTGAGGGAAACCCACGCAAACACGGAGAGAACATACAAACTCTTTGCTGATGTTGATCTGGATGGGATTTGTTCCCAGGACCCAAGCGCTGCAAGGCAGAAGTGCTACCCCCTCAGCCACTGTGCTGCCCATAAATTACTTGGATAACATTAAGCAATTTAGAGACCCGGAGTCAGGGGAAGTCCTCAGAGATGTAAAATTACCATACATGGACAGTTGATGGGTTCCCTGATGATGTTGGTTCCTGCTCTATGGACATCCGACACATCTACTCAAAGGATTCCCTTCCTCTACTCTGCCTGGTATTTCCTCAGAAATGATTCCCTTCCAGTACAAAAACTTGGTATGGATACATTGTGCAACCCTAGTCCTCTCTCCTGTGCACTGCAGTGTATAGAGCCATCTCTATTTTGGAAAGGGGGGTTCTGTGAGTACAGTCACAGTAAACCCAAAACTCCAAAACATACTGGTAGGTTGTAAGCCCCATTGGGGACAGGGTCCAATTTCGCAAGCTCTGGGCAGCGCTGGGTAATCTGTAGGCCCTATATAAATAGTGACTGTTCGATTTATGTTAGTCAGTGGCAATGTATATATCAACATATATGATAGTAAAAGTAGATTTAGAAACTTTTAACCTTATAAAGAGTCAAGCCCAGCCTGAAGGTTTAGCAGAAAAGGCAACTCCTTAGGGCAACTAGGCTTCCAATTTCTCCATTTAAAAAATGCTTTGTCATTACATTTTTGTCTACAGCTAATTGGACAGTGCACTACAACCACACATACACGCATGAATGTAATAGAGAAAAACATCACAGACACAGACATAAAATATTGTACATGTTATTACAATGCAAATCTCATGGTTAGCATTCTGATGTTTGCCATCGTGTGTCTTCTGGATATAAGCTATTTTAATGGCATGTTGCTATAGGTTTGTTCCGCATACTCTAGTTTCCTGAACAGATGGACGCATGAAGAAGATACTGTCCAGCTGGCACTGTGCGGCACTGTGAGGAAAGGAGGTTGTAAGTATCACTAGAGCAATGTAAGAAAATCTATTGTACAGTTGTATAGAATATGTCATGGATATACTGCAAATTACCCAAACACATAATCCTTATACTGAATACTGAACCAATTTTTCAAATAATTTTTCTGACAGTTTTTTTTTTGCTACTTGATAATGATATAATAATTGGGATTTCAATTTACAGGAACCAATTACTACATTTCTAATCCAAGTAATCTACGGTGTATATTCAGGAAAACAAGCAAGAAAATCATACGTGAACATTTAACCCTTTAAAGACCTGGCACTTTTTTGTTTTTTTATTTCCTTTTTTTTACTCCCCACAATCAAAAATCTCTAACTTATTTTTTTTACATGTAAAGAGCTGTGTTATGACTTGTTTTCTGCGATACAAATTGCACTTCATAGGGATAGTATTAATTATTCCATGTCGTGAACTGGGAACCGGGAAAAACATTCCAAATGCAGTGAAATTGGTGAACAAAAACATTTGCACAGTTTTCTTGTGAGCTTGGATTTTATGGCCTTCACTGTGCACCCCAAATGACATGTCCACTTTATTCTACAATATGGGTCGCGGGAGCACCTGTGACCCCCGTGACAGGTTGTCTTGGTAAAAATCTATCATTTCAGAAATTTAAATATCAGAAATTGATTCACAAGGAGTGATGTGCAAAATTCTAGTTGTGCGAATATTGGGTAAAAATTTGGTTTAGCAGTAATGGATAGACCCCACACTGTTCCTCTTACTGCAGTTAAAACCGAGCTACTGCGATATTTGACAGTTTCCAGTTTACATTCAGTTAATGCAAAGTTTTACAATTTCAAGTTAAAATTGGCCAAAAATGTTACTTATGCTATCTGTTAATAGTTACCTGAGAACTACCATTCTCACGAAGAGTCAGGCCTGTTGCCCACAAGCATGTGGTTTTTAGACATCAGTTTTTTTTCACTGACTGTTTCTGCCATTTGATCCAAGAAAAATGCAGCATGTCCTACTCTGTTCTGATTCCTGCGAGAAAAATGTCCATTGAAGTCATTAGTTACGTGAAAAAACTGACAGCACTAGGATGCATATAGTGAGGACGGTATTTCCTGCAGGAATTTCAAGGAAGTAGCTGAGAAAATCTGACACGGCTAAAAGATGATAATGGCTCAAACAAAAAGATGCTGGAAAAGCACTAGGACTGGGCTCAAGCAGATGGGTTGTAATCACATTTATTGTGGCTTGAATGAAAACACCTTTCTTAAAAAACACCTATACATGTATGTTATATATGAGAAAATAGTACAGGGAACAACACAATATAATTCCTGGTTAGTAAAACTTCTGTGAAATCAACCTGTTTAATTGTGAATCAACACTGATTGTGAATAGTGATGAGTGGACCCCAATTTTTTAATTTGACAGCAGCCAATCAATCAGCTTGCAGCCCTTTAGCAGCCACATACATGTCCTCTGTGGGCTTGGCTGTTATTGGCCAGACAGGACGTGTAGTAGTAGTAAATAGTGTAAATAGCAGTATAAGAGCAGGTATAAGTACAGTTTGCAGTTCCAACATCATCAGGGATGTGTTAAAGGCACAATCTCAGTACAATCTCAGTACAGTTTGCACTTCTGTCACCATCCAGCAATATCTTAAAGGCACAGTCTCAGTACAGTTTGCAGATTCCAACTTTATACAGCAATATCTGAAATACAATTTGCTGTTCCAGCATTATACATTGTTAAGTTAAAACACCAGTCTTAGACCTATTTGCTTCAGTGTTACTTAACAGTTTTAAAAATATTTACATCAAACTGAGAGGGTGTTGGCAAACTTGATGACTCGTCTATCACCAGATCACAGCTCCTGAATGCCATGGTTAATGCCTATAGATTTTTGCTTTCACCACACTTCCAGGAGATGTACCTCCAGCTGTGGCATGGTACCTACATCACTCCAACCACAGGGTTTCATATGGGTATATACGACACAACAGCATGCTGGAGATGTCATGATGAGGGAGCCGGCCTATATCATTTATCCAGCCTTTCTGGCACACAATTATAGCCTTTACAACTAAATATCTTACAAATTATGTCCCTAGAGACCCTCTGTGGGGCGATCTTTTGGCAAGTAGATACAGAAACACAACGTTGTACCAGAGGGTGTCAGAGACTTCTGACAGCAGTAGCGGCAGCGGGTTGTAAAAGCATCCTCCAAACCTGGCTCAGCCCCACAGCGCCCCCTATCAGAATGTTTCTAGACAGGCTCATGTATATAATGCACATGCATTGTAAAAGAGAGTACAATCTTTTTTCACCACTTGGGAAAGTTTTATCAGTGTGCTGTCACCAGAGATAAAGCGAGATATCAGAAATTGCTTTGTGAACACAGTGTGGTACCAGGAACGACAAATTGTGGGAGATGCCCCGATAGAACTTGATTGAAATTGGATCTGGAATGTTAGTGTTTGTAATCTTATATATGAATGTGGTAACATCTTATAATACACCATGCTTGGGCTGGGTGGGGTGGCGTAACCTCCGGGGATGAGATGAGCAAGTGCCATGATTCTTTGGTTTTGTTTTGTGTTAATTATATTGTGTTTTGTTTTGTTTTGTTGACCCTATGTTGAGGTCTTGTTTTGCAATACAATTGGAAAAACTAATATGAAAAATATTTGCATCAATGTCAGGTTATACTATCAATCTTCGACCCTTTTGTGTCAGTGTTACTATACACTACCAGTTTTACAAGTATTTGCATCATTATTATCACCCACAAGAATATACGCCAATCTACAGCCAGCGTGGACATCCACAGATGAACCAGGCATGGATCCCACGCGACTTGGTTGTGGCAGTGTCTGAATTGGTAAATTGGTAAAGAGTGCAATACCACATTACCGGAATTTTAACTTGAAATGGTCAAATTCGGCAATAACAGAATTTAAACTTGAAATTGTTAAATTCTGCAGTCCCTGAACTTCAACTTGAACTTTTCAAATTCAGCATTACCTGAATTGTCAAATATTGCAGTAGCTGGGTTTTAACTGCAGTAAGAGGAAGGCTGTGTGGTTTTTCAATTACTTATTTAATCCTCTATGTAAACAACTAGGTCTGAAAACCAGTTAATTACCGCTGTGACGTTAACAGCATATTATTATTTCTCAGTTTATGACATTTTTTTTATATAATGTTATTATTTTAAGTACTTTCCCCAGCCCATTTTTAACCCTGCCCTGTTATTACTCCCTTTATTAAACCCACTACCCCTTACTATCCCATCTTACAGCCTGTTTTGGGTGTTAAAATTCAGGTTCCCATTGATTTCAATGGGGTTCCTTTTTCGGGTTCAAGTTTGTTCTGATCCACATTTTTCCCGAATATTTGGGCAACTCGAACTCAAATGTTGCAAATCACACCTTCTGAATCAATTTCTCCTGCTGAAAATGGAACAGAAAACAAGTAGAAATTTTAGTTTTTTTACCAAGACAACCACTATAAATCAGTGGTTCAAAAGGTGGCGACCATTTCTCTCTTAGAGGTAGCATGAGGTGGTGTACCCCTAGAGGTAGCATGAGGTGGTATATACAACCCACATAGTTGCAAAGGTAGTGCAACTCATCCAGGCTGTAGTGCTAACCACTGAGCCACCGTGCTGCTGTTTTATTATCATGTCCTTGAGGCTAAAAAATATTTATAGCAGCCTAGTGAAATCCCTCTTGCACCTTGATAAGTCTCAATGATCAGTGACCTAAGACCAAGAAAGCTGGACTGCTGTTCTTATTATTGCTGGCTATGTGGTGGAGATGGATCATGCATCATATCTGGCCAGGTCTCACTGCTTCCAAGCTCATGATTTGAAGAGTTAGCTGATTCTTATAAGGAACATGGAAGAAAGAAAGAAGTGACCACAGAGGGACTAAGATCTGACCTGGCTTGCACTGCTCACAGCAGCTACAATTACACCCTTGCCATATGGAACAATTACACATTGTTTTTCTTAGTTTCATGCAACAAGACACTTGGAAAGAAATGTCTCTGTCTGAAAGACTTTAGGACAATAGGTAATTCTAAATTTGGCAAAGCTGTGAAGATGGAAACAATGATATTTCTGAGTACAATATATACCAAAACACCATGACTCTAAGAATAGCCTGCAAATGTGGAGTAGAAGTTTTCATATTTTAAATTAGTTACAGGAAGATGGTTATCAGGGCACAAGCACCAGAGTTTTGAGTTCACTCAAATCTAAAAAAAACAACATTGCTGCCAATTTGTGACTGTCATTTAGAGTTATATCTTTTTTCTCCGCCTCACAGTTCCCCAATCTAGTCGCATTCCTTCTAGGCATCCTTTCCCTGTGGATGTCCCCATAGTGTGAGATGTCTGGCATGTCGGTGCTGTGACTTCTTGTCTCTGCCTACCTTTCATGCATTACACATGTTTTGGCCAATGAGAAGCACAGAATTCTTGCATTAACCCCTAGACGTCAAAGCCAGTTTTGACCTTCTTGACCAAGCCTTTCTTTTCAAATCTGACATGACAAACTTTATGTGGGGATAACTTTGGAATGCTTTAACATACCCAGCTGATATTGAGATTTGGTTTTTTTGTGACACATTACTTAGAACTTTTTTTTAAATTTGTGTATATATTTTACATCTGTTATGAAACAACTGAAATTTGGATTTCCATTTTCAAAGTTAAAAATGTTAATCTTACCAGGCAGATAGTCATACCCCCAAATAACTTGATAACTAACATTTCTGGAATGTCTGCTTTATATTGGTATGGTGTTTTATACTTCCTCTCAATTTTCTGTTATAAGGCTTAGAAGTGTGCTTTTTCAGATTTGTATTAAAATCACCAAGACTCACTTTTTGAGGGACCCGTTCACAAGACTTTGAGAGGCCTTAATGAAAAACACCATAAATGAACCTATTATAGAAACTGCATTCCTCAGTGTATGAAAAACAACTCTTAAGAAGTCAAGTTGTAATTTATTTTGGAAAATGCAGTGCATAGTTTGAGACCCAATTACTCCCGAGTGTGCCAATACCCGATATGTGGTGCTAAACCATCTGTATAGGCACATGGTAGGGCATTGAAGGGAAATGCAACATTCAGAGTAGATCTGCATTGTCACATTGTACAGGCAATAAAATTAAAAATTTTGGGGGAATCTGGAAATATGTAGACTTATTTTTTGCGGTATGAGATGCACTTTACAGATACTTTATTTTGGGGCATCTATAGCTTATTGAGGAGATTTTATTTTTAGTTTACGATGGAGTAAAATGAAAATCATCAATTTTTGTTTTGGATTTTTAGCCTTTTTTGTTGGCCATTCTTTGTACCATAAAAGGGTATGTCTTTATTCTCTGGGTCACTATGATTACATTGATACAACTTTTTTATTCTGATACCTAATGGCAAATAATGCTCTGATCATAACTACTTTGTATGTTTGTAAAAACTAGCATGTTTGGTATTGTTGTGAAACTGAGAGAGGGGATTTGTATATTTCTACTGATTCCTCTCATAAAAATAAAAAAAATGTATAGTTGTTGGATACCAAATTAGAGCCTCACTTGAGCTGCAAAACAGGAAAAAATATGCTATTATTAGTAAATATGCACTATTGTTATTTTACATTTTTATTTCTAGAGTTCTAATGTATTCCGTAGCTCTACACAAATATAGGGTATGTACAGGCACAAACATACTATTAAGTAAATCAAACAAAAGGCGTGAAGGTCCTGTTTACAAGAGCTTACAATCTATGGGGAAGAATGGCTGATGCAAGAGGTAACCTTGTCACCTGTTTTGGTCTGCAGCAATGATAGGTCCTGGAATCTTAAAAAGACTTGTGGTACTCATGGCAACTGATTATTGCTCTCACATGACATCATGTAAAGGGAGGTTCAAAGCCAATATGGTGGTGCCCACACGCAGTCAGCTTTTGACTGCTGTTTTGAAGGGCTTTACCGACGGCAGTCAAAGGGTTAATTAACATCTGTGCTGGCACCGATTGTGGGTTTTACTGATGGGTGTTTGCTGCAATATGAAGCAATCACCTGGCTTGTATGGAGAGAGCTCAGCCCGTGAGCCCTCTCCATACCCCCGTAACAGATTTGTGATGTACTCATACGTCACAAATCTTTAAGGGTTTAGATGGGTAGCATATAGAAGTATACAAAAGTAGATACAGAAGTATAACACCAAAGGAGAACATAAAAGAAAAAACAGCTCCCCACAGCCTACCCTTTGTGTTTCCCGTGTCTCGTGTTTCCATGTCCTTATGCCCTATGATGTATATGTTCTTTTATGAAGATGGATTAAAGATGAAGTTTTTAAAAAAAAAATTTTATTTATTTTTATTTTTAGGTACAAACAGTTACACACACATATATGGCTCGCAGGCCATTTATTACATAGATCTCGACAGTGCCATAATATTGGTATTTGACTCGCAGGTCAAATGAACAACCAAAGTATACAACATATAAAATTATCAAGTTTGAAAACAACATATCTATTACTTTGAATATCATCGAATTAATCACTCGGACTCGATATTTAATTTGTCTGTCCAACTTCTTAACTTCTCCATACACCTGTGAGAGGTTCACACCCATAGAGGGGCCTCCCAGACCTAAACCTTCTGATGTCTTTTTTTTTCCCTTCAGTAGTACCAGAACTCTCCAGTCCCCTAAGCAGGTATCCCCCAGTTCCTGAGCGTGCCCCTTAATTGTTCCGTCAAATACCATTGAGTAAGTGTGAATGGTTGGAAAATGCTTTCCCGATCCCCTGGGGAGACGTGATGTGCCAAGAAGCCCTTCCATCTCTTAAAAAGTTTCCCAGTCAATTTGGATTTGGCCAATTCTGCCTCCAACCGTTCTAAGTAAAAAAGTTGGGTCATTTGATCCAGGACTGTGGATACCGGAGGGATCCTTGGCTCTAACCAGTTTTGCAGGAGGTATCTCTTTACTACAGTTTTGCCAATACTCCTGACATGGGTTGGGACTCGTCCTCCTGTCCTATGTCATAATGGAACAGGTATGTAATCAAAGATGAAGTTTTAACAGAAAACATTCTTTCATTGGTATTCTGGACTCCACCTGATTCCTGTTATGATTTGCCAGATACAGAAGTGTACTTTCTGTATCAATTTTTAATAGATTTGTAGAACCCTGCTTGCTGTCAATCTATATAATGCTTCTGTGTTTACAGAAATGTCTCCATGGTTACACTGGTGCACGGCTTGTTATAACACACAGCTCTGATTACTCTCTATAATATATAATAGGGCGACGGACAGATTTCTATCCACTAGAGGTAAACATAGATATGCACGTCAGAAAATCTAGATAACGAAAATGAATTTTTTTTTTACATATGTCCGTACTCACTCAAAGAAGAAAGGGGAGGTGTCATTTAGACCACACAGTGAAAGCCGTTAAATCAGAGCCTGAAACTGAAACGTTATGGCTTTTGGAAATGGGGAGCGAGAAATGCAAAAACAGGTAAGGACTACAGCGTTAAAAGGTTCAACACTGATCTGTTGTCAATATAAATGCTCTCAATAATTTGGATCTTAAAGAGAACCCGTCATGCAAAATAACCCCCTAATCTAAATGGATTTTCATAAACTGCCATTAGAAAGCATTGCTCCTACCCCCTCATTGTCCCTCTACATGTCTGTAAACTTAAGCAATGAGGTCCTAAAGCTGTATGCAAATTACCTGTGAAATGTCCAATGAGTCATTAGCATATTCAAGCTGTCCAGCTTATTCATGCTGTCCAGTGCTTGACTGACAGCCTGTATAATGATGTAATGGCTGCTCCATGTGCTTGCTGGCGGCCATGCCCCCTGCAGCCTGTGTGTGTGAGATATTCCTGTACACATGACTGACAGCCTGTATAATGATGTGACACCCCTGGTGCTGGCGCCCCCTGCAGCCTGTGTGTGTATGACATACTCCTATACACATGACTGACAGCCTGTATATGATGTGAGGTATAATGGTGTAATGGCTCCTCCATGTGCTTCCAACTTCTTAACTTCTCCATACACCTGTGAGAGGTTCACACCCATAGAGGGGCCTCCCAGACCTAAACCTTCTGATGTCTTTTTTTTTCCCTTCAGTAGTACCAGAACTCTTCAGTCCCCTAAGCAGGTATCCCCCAGTTCCTGAACGTGCCCCTTAATTGTTCCGTCAAATACCATTGAGTAAGTGTGAATGGTTGGAAAATGCTATCCCGTTCCCCTGGGGAGATGTGATGTCTCCATCTCTTAAAAAGTTTCCCAGTCAATTTTTATTTGGCCAATTCTGCCTCCAACCGTTCTAAGTAAAAAAGTTGGGTCATTTGATCCAGGACTGTGGATACCGGGGGATCCTTGGCTCTAACCAGTGTTGCAGGAGGCATCTCTTTGCTACCAGACTGATTACATGAGACAGTTTTGCCAATACTCATGACGTGGGTTGGGACTTGTCCTCCTGTCCTATGTCATAATGGAACAGGTATGTAATCAAAGATGAAGTTTTAACAGAAAATGTTCTTTCATTGCTATGCTGGACTCCACCTGATTCCTGTTATGATTTGCCAGATACAGAAGTATACTTTCTGTATCAATTTTTAATAGATTTGTAGAACACTGCTTGCTGTCAATCTATATAAAGCTTCTGTGTTTACAGAAATGTCTATATGGTTACACAGGTGCACGGCTTGTTATAACACACAGCTCTGATTACTCTCTATAATATATAATAGGGCGACGGACAGATTTCTGTCCACTGGAGGTAAACATAGATATGCACGTCAGAAAATCTAGATAACTGATTTTTATTTTACATATGTCCGTAAAGGGGAGGTGTCATTTAGACCACACAGTGAAAGCCGTTAAATCAAAGCCTGTAAGAAAAAAGTGCAACTTATTAGTTTTAGAGCTTATACATATTCAGAGTTTTTTTCAGGTGCCCAGTACATAGCACAGAATGTACTTTCTATGGTGCGAATAGAAAGTACAATTTATTAAGCAGAAAACAATCCCTCACTAGTGTTGATAAACTGAAAATGGCTTTTGGAAATGGGGAGCGAGAAACAGGTAAGGACTACAGCGTTAAAAGGTTCAACACTGACCTGTTGTCAATATAAATGCTGTCAATAATTTGGATCTTAAAGAGAACCCTTCATACAAAATAACTCCCTAATCTAAATGGATTTTCATAAACTGCCATTAGAAAGCATTGCCTCTATCCCTTCATTGAC
Source organism: Engystomops pustulosus (assembly GCA_019512145.1). Taxonomy (NCBI): domain Eukaryota; kingdom Metazoa; phylum Chordata; class Amphibia; order Anura; family Leptodactylidae; genus Engystomops; species Engystomops pustulosus. The sequence continues at coordinate 68,444,666 of CM033643.1, read as the reverse complement.
CCTCTACATGTCTGTAAACTTAAGCAATGAGGTCCTAAAGCTGTATGCAAATTACCTGTGAAATGTCCAATGAGTCATTAGCATATTCAAGATGTCCACCTTATTCATGAGTGGGAGGTAAAGCCACACCCCCAGTGCTTGACTGACAGCCTGTATAATGATGTAATGGCTGCTCCATGTGCTTGCTGGCGGCCATGCCCCCTGCAGCCTGTGTGTGTGAGATATTCCTGTACACATGACTGACAGCCTGTATAATGATGAGACACCCCTGGTGCTGACGCCCCCTGCAGCCTGTGTGTGTATGAGATACTCCTATACACATGACTGACAGCCTGTATATGATGTGAGGTATAATGGTGTAATGGCTCCTCCATGTGCTTATAGGAGAGATACAGCTCCAGGCAGCCATGTTATAGCAGAACATGTCACGTACATGTGTAGCTGATGTCTGTGTTTCTCACACATGTGTATTAGGAGGATGCAGCATGTCAGCAGATGCAGCACACACACTAGCAATGCTTTACTATACATTACACACAGACATGAGCAGGGGGAGGGGAGGGGTAACAGGGGTGACATCACTGCCTTTGACCATGTGACCATCCTCATTTACATAATAAACAATAGATGATTTTATAATGATTAATGTATGAAATAACTAGATCAAGGCTGGGATGGAATCCTTGTGAGTTGCTCCAACAGGTAGAGGTGATAGAAATAGTGACAGAGACCTGATGACAGGCCTCCTTTAAACTGTTTGCACACTTTCAGCAAATAATTGATATGACTTGTGTTATATCAATTATAACACAAAAGTTATACAATTTTACAATACACTTTCTGTATCAATTCCGCTGCTTGCTGTCCTTTTGTACAAAGCTTATGTTTGCTTCTGGTGGATAGAGATCTGCCCATGGTATATGATAGACAGGTACATGAGCCGTGCACCAGCATGTCCATCACATGACCATGGACAGATTTCTATCCACATAGAATTCATTGTATAACTTTTCTTTAAACAAACAATACCAATTATTTTCTGAAAGTGGACAACTCCTTTAACAATATCATGGCTATGTATGATGGATCCTATAGGCATTAATGAGATTTACTGTACATAATGCATAATCGAAACTGTACTTCATATCCTGTAAATCACAAGGGGTGAGGTTGTGAAATTGCTGCTTATTCACCATATCCATAATGTAGCATCATTATCTTCGTAACATAGTGAACATTAGAATAGGAAACTCAAACATTACTGATGCTGCATACAAAGAATCCCATTTGGCTTTTCCATTACAATTACCCATTATCTCAGTGAGCGCTCAGGTTATCTAAAATCTGTATGTTTCCTCGTCAGATGTAGCACTGAACAGTCTGAGTCAATATAGATACTAAAAACAGGCAAACAGTAGGAAACTGCTTTTCCAGTCAAAGGGATAATATCTCAGTAGATTTTTGCTTCTTAAAGAGACGTGTAGAGTTTAGACCCTGATTTAACTTTAAACTATATTTAAACTGTAATGAAGAATTATATGACATCAGTGTCCTTGCAAGTGCCCATACTGAACAACTCACTGGGCCATTCTCATTGATTGCAATGGAAGGAGTCCATTACATATATAAGCACTTCTTTACTGTCACCCGTGTAACCATTATTACATGCTTTATACCTAGAAAATCCATTAATTTGCTTATTGTTTAGCATCAACCGTATGCCACAGCCTCATATGCTTCATAGAGCAAAATGTAGAAACTTCTACAAGCCTGATGGAAATCAGAAATTGACCTAATTAACCACTACTAGTAAGTTGCCAAGCAGCTGAACACCTTCCAGATCATGTTTCTTTCATGACCCAGTGTGGTGGCATCATCCAGAATATATATTGAAACATACATTGGTTGTATAAAGTCAAGGAGGAGGAGATTTTAGCACTTAAGTCAAGCTCTCTCTTCCTCAGAAAGCCCCTTCACTGTAACTGAAGGTCCTGCATCCAGAGACATCACTAAACAGATCACCTGTAGTCTGATGCATGATGTCAATCACAGGAGAAGACATTAACGCCTTGACTTCAGTGTTAAACTCTCTGCCTCCTTGACTTTATACAATCAATTTGTATGTCACTTCAAAGTTGATTTTGTGGATGATGCCACCACATTGGGCCATGGAAGAAACAAAAACTAGAAGGTGATACACTGTGTGATTACTTACTGGTAGTGGTTTATTAGGCCAATTGCTGATGACAGGTTCCCTTTAAAGGAAACCTACCACATGAGATGGTAGGTGTAAGATGCACGATGTAAGATGTAAGATGCTTATTTACATGGTTTAAACACTTTTTAATCTTTATATCTGTAGCAGCCTCGGCGCACCATGCGCGCGACCGTGCTCACGCCTACATAGGAAGTGAAGGAGAGCCAGTGACGTCACACGCGCATGGTGCACCAATGCTGCTTCAGCTATAAAGATTAAAAAAGTGTTTAAACCGCGATACAGCGATTTAGGACACTAACGAAAATAAGCTCCGGCACCAGCTCACCCTGACCTGGTGCTCGGTATTTACAGCTTACACCAACCATTTCATGTGGTAGGTTTCCTTTAAGGAAAACCCATTGACAATACAATACAGAACAATACAAAAAGACGTTCACCAGTTCACATCTCAGTTATTTCATCAGTTATTGGGAGCCAAAGTCCACAGTTGGTGGAACTCTCAGAACAGAATGGTAACAGAAACCTTACCTTACTATTAAATCTGTATCATAATAAATTATGCAAATAACTGATAACTCTAAACAATTGGGAGACAAACTAAGGAAAATGTGGCTGAATTTTCGCATAATTTGCATCACAAAACAGAGGAACACTCTTTTTAGACAACTTTTAGAGGTTTTTATGATTTGTACAAAAATGGACATGACTAATTGGAAATGCCATATACCGTATTTTCCTGGCCATTAGGCGCACCTGACTATAAGGCGCATTAGTAGAAAACGCCTTATATATGGAAAAATTCCATATATAAGGCGCACCGGACTATAAGGCGCAGGGTGGCCGGGGGCGTGGCGGAGGTCCGGGGGCGTGGCAGAAAACAGAGCGGAGGTGAGAGCGGCAAGAGCTGAGCGGTCTCCGGGGAAGGGGGTCCGTTCTGGTGGAGGAGGGCAGCGGACCCTACTTACATAGATCCCCGCTACCGGAGACAGCAGATCTCCAGCGGGAAAATGCAGACCGACGTGGCAGAAGGTTTCGTGCCGCAGTGGTCTGCCTTCCCGCTGGAGATCTGCTGTCTACGGTAGCGAGGGACCTATGTAAGTAGGGTCCGCTGCCTCCTCCATACATAGGTCGCACGGACCATAAGGCGCACTTGGGATTTCTAAGGAAATCCTAGGCTTTTAGTGCGGCCTATAGTGCCGTAAATACGGGTACTCTAGAAGTGAGCGTGGCCTAATTTCTTCTGGCATAAATTAAGGAGGTGCACTGTTAAGATAGTCAGTCTTTAACTACACCAGATTTGTCCTCCAGCATCAAACACTCTCATCCAGCATACGACTGTCTAGTCTATCACTGAACTGTCTAACTTATTTTTTTTTAAACTGCTTTATTTAAACAAACGGAGAAAACATCATAGTGAGAACGGTCAGCCGTGGTACAAAATACAGTTATAATACAGGGATCAAGTGTACAAGAAAAAAATGTAAGTTTCCAAAATACAAAGATTAATCCCGCATGAGCATTAGCATAGCTATATAGGGACATGAGTTCTAATCCAAAAAAATAAACACTCACAGAGATAACCTGAATGGAAAGAGAAGTAGTCAGTGCAGCATTTCATATTTTGAGGGAGAGTATCTGTGACAGAAACATCAATCGAGAGGGAATCCCCATTGGCTTAAGTATCTCATTGATGGCTGGAATAGAGATGATTTCCAACTAAAGGATAGATTAGGTAAGGATCTGTAGATCTTCGATTGGCCTCGGAGACACTCCACATACCTACCAGATCTTTCCAGCCTTAGTATACTAATTGTAATTATCTGCACCTATGACCCATACCAGGTTAATTTAATTTATGTCCGGTCTGGTCCTATATTAATATATCATTTCATACGATAGGATTTGATTGATCTGGAGCTTCCATATACTTATAGTAGTAAAGTGAGGAGCATACCATCTTAACGCAATGCACTTCTGGGCGAGGAATAATGTTCCCTGTTGAAATAAGTTTAGATAATGAGGCCATTCGTCTACAGAAATTAGGTCCAAAAGGCATACCTCTTGGGATAGTGGTACCAGGTTAGGTAGCAAAGAGGACATAAATTCTGTCACACGTTTCCAAAATTCCTTTATAGGGAGCAGCTCCAGCTCATGTGCCAGTAGTCGGCCCCTAGTTCCGTGCTCCGTGGACTAGCAGTAGCCGGTACACGACCCACTCTGCATAGCCGGATGAGAGTGCGTGAGGTGAGAATAGTACAGCTTAGCCATAACCTCTTCAGCTAGGGTTGGGATGTGGTCCTTTTCATGGTCTATGATCGTTAGTAGAGTGCTAACCAGCTGTTTTGAAGTTAGGTGGTTGTGTCTTTTATAGATCGTTGTGAAGGGGGGGGGGGATTGGACTTCAAGGGAATGCCTCAATTGAAGCTATGTGTAAAAGAAGGATCTGTCCAACTCATACATGTGTTGTAATTCCACAGCATTTAGATTTCCCAGTGTATGGATACCCTTAGCGCTCCAAGCAGCGGAGTCCTCTATTGTCTGTAGGTATGGAAGAAAGGGTTTAAGTCACAATGGTGCCTGAAGTGAGCCAAGATCTTAGTCACCTACCTTACTTGTCCAGGGGCAGAAGCTGTAAGTCTAAGCCTGGGAGTGGTTCTGAGAGCGACTATAATGTAGAGAGGTTTAGGTAGTGTTGTAGATGGTGTTCAGAGTTAGGTAGTGGTTGGTTCAGCACCCAGTGACTCGCATATCTGATCTGGCCAACCATGTAGTTATGGTAAAAGTCGGGCAACACCATGCATTCCTCATCTTTTGGGCACTGTAGAATAGACAGGCTCAGCTTAGCTCTTGATGTTCCCCATATAAATACCACAGTTAGTAAATGGAGTAGTTTAAAGAATTTCTTTGGAATCAGAACCACTTTCTAACTTTTAGTCTTAGTTTATCTCCCCCAATGGGAATTGATGCCCTCATATTCTACCATCTAGTCACCAAATTATCTTATATTACACATTACATATGTAAGAGCATAACTGTACAACGCAGCCAGCTATAGTAGCCCTGGGGCATGGTCTAATACACTTCCTGTTGTATTCGTATTGGCTTATACACAAGGCTGGGGTGTCCATGGCTCTAAGTATGAACCATTTCCCTGTGCTGCAAATGATAGAGTAGGTCCCATTCCTACCAAGTTTGTGGTTGTGGCAGTATTTCTTTCAGTCAACAGTATATGAGCGGACCACATGACTATTATTTGTGGCCCGTGATATTACATGTTTCTGTGCATGAGGTCATATATAGTGCTGTGTAAATAATCGTATGTAGAACTGATAAAATGTGGGAAAAATTAATAAATTGTAAAATAATAAAGATAAAACTATGGGAAAATAAAACTAGATTGGATACAGGAGTCTGCACAGCTACCATTTAAATGAATGTAAGTCTGATATTGAAAACCTATTATATGGTCTGAGTCGTGGATATCCCCTTTACACCTGCCACCCGCTATATAAATTAGGCATAGATACTAATTATTTCTATGCCACCATGTGTGGATATATTGGGGCTCATTTACTAAGGGTCCGCGGTCCGCACTATCGTCAGAATACCCGACGATTTCCAAAGTGCGCCACATTTAGAAAGGGTTTTTGGCGCACATGATCGGATTTTGTCGCATGGGCGCCGGCTTTCACGCGACACAAACCGTGGGTGGGGGCGGCCCATGGACGATCCGATGGATTCGGACAACGTACAGGATTTAACAAGCATCGGGAAGAAGAAGGTGAACTCCAGACGCAAGAAATCGGGCACATGAGCTACGTGAATCGCGGCGTACTTCATCATCGTCGGACCGTCCAAATCTGGGATCGCGACAGGACCGGGTAAGTAAATTTGCCCCATTGTATCAAGTTAGTATGGATTTCCTTACAGTTATATAACTTATAAAAGGATAGTGTGAATTCCATTCCAGTGCAAGTACTTTCAACTCCCCAAAACAAGTAGAAAACTTCTACCAGATCTTGAAACATCTTACAAACAAACCCCTGGGGCTGAATTCTTTGAATTTGTGGGCTATTTTCCCAAGACAGATATCCTAAATACAGACTCTTACATTTTCAGTTTTTCTACATCAACATAAAATTTCACACATGTTTTACATACAAAGATTGCAGTCCAGATAAAAATTAATGATACCGGGAAAGTTCAATCTAATGGTTTGCTCTCTTCATCCTGACCAAGTATGGAGAATGTTAAAACACATACTTGACAGAACTAGGTTATTATGTATTTAGATTATAGTAGTAGTGAAAATATTTATTATCAGCATCAATAATAATGGCAATAAAAATAAGAATTCAGTATTCGGGTCCATCTGGTTATCCCGCACTGTAGGTCTTGTGCATACTTTTTATGCAGTTTTTCTTTACTGTTTTTAACTTTTATAAATCGTAGCTGAATGTTACCTTATTACTACCTCCCATGCACATATCTGGCTGTATTTAATGACTCCTTTATTACATTTGTTATTTATATTTTGTGGACTTGTTTATTATATAATTTGGATTATTTAAATGGTTGATTAATTTCCTTTGGGAATTTGAGAATATGGATTTAAAGATTGTTGATTCCTGTGTTATTATATGTACTAGTAGATGAAATAGAAGGCTTTACCATTACATTCCATTAATACTGGATTTACATACGGAACGTGATTGACTATCCAGCTTGGTACTTTAAGTCCCATGGAGGATATTATATGCCAAACGTGAATAAATTGATGGTAAATCCGCCTTTGTTACATTCCAGTTCACAATGGATTTTCAGCCAGAATTCAGATATGATTTTTAGTGCAGTGTGAAGCTACATTCTAGTTCTGGAAACTGTTAGACAATCATAAAATAGCTGTTTTGAAGCTATATTTTTTATTGAGAATAAGTGTTATTTGTATTTTCGTGAGCTGCACTTTCTCTAGCAGGACACATTTAAAATATTTTGAAGAAAATATCAGTTTTGGAAGCAGGGGGTGCCGCGGTCTATGTCGCAGATCGCAGGCACACCTGTGCCCCTCTCCGTGGCCGCCTCTGCTGCTCCGTCCCCAGGCCCGGACTTATCTCTCCACGCTCCTGCTCCAGATCCGACTAGGCCAAGAGCGCGTTCCCGCTCCCTAGGGTCCTGCTTATTGGCACTGGTCAATCCGGCTCTGCTATTTAATCCGGCGGCTCCATCATGCCCCGCCGGATATTCCTGTGAAGTGAAAGCCCTCCTGAGTCCCCGTGTCCTGTGTTCCTCCATTCCTATGTGTTCCTGCTCCTGAGTTCCCATGTTCCTGCATTCCTGTGTGTTCCTGCTCCTGAGTTACTTCGTGCCGCCGCGGGCTAGTCGCACCTGTGGAATGACTTTATGGTACCCTGCAGCAGCAAGACCATCCCGCTTTGTGGCGGGCTCTGGTGAAGACCAGGTGCCAGTTAGACTCTGGTCCCAGGTGTTGGCTAGTACCATCTCCCTCTGTGGTCCAGAGAGTTCACAGACGCAGAACCCTGACAGGGGCAGGAAATGTGCCAGATAACTATATAAGAAAGCATTATTCTCTGTGATCATTTATTACAAATCCACTTGTATTCAGTGTACAATTGATTTATATTTAGTGGGGAACCTCTTTCACAGTTATTTGATCTGCCAATGGAAGACAAGATAGTTTGGTCAATTATTTAGTAATAAGATCTATACCATCCAGTAAGACAGTTTTGGGTGCTACTTAGGCTACTCTGGGTGACCTTATGTGTGTATTTCCTTCCTCCTTTCTTGATTCACTTTCTATTTAGAAAACAGATATAGTCTTTCCTTTCACTTTTGGAGTTAATGTTGTTTTAAAGCTTTAGATATTTGGTTTCCTGTTATCTTTCTGGGTAACTGTCAGAGACCCTCTTCATAATATTATGCAGTTAGAAGATATTCTGTGATTCAACCAATGTAACCACCAACCAAGGACACATGCTAGACTGTCTCACCATGAATCTTACACGGTTGAGTTACACCCATATATCACACCTCGTAGAGTTCTCACAGACTGCTGTGTTTTATCACAGTAGCTGCATAGACAGCAGATTGAGGTTTTGGGCGTTTTCACTTAAACAAAGTGTTTAAAATAGAATGTGAAAACACATTAAGGCAGAAATGAAACATCAACTGCTTTGCAATCATCTTCCAGCAGTTATTGTGCTGCAGCTTTGCCGACATGGTGAGACTTCTACTTTACCTACACAGTCATCATTTTTATTCTTTCACAATGTCATGAAATCATCATTTTAAAGTATTTCCCTTCTCTTATGAATGTACTGCACACAGTGTGAGCTTTGTTAAAATGAGTTTTGTGCAACAGTTTGCTCACTAAATATTTTGCCATCTATAAAGTTATGAGACTAGCTCCTGCTACAGATTTTCATATTTTACCAGGACAGAACAAACTATGACAACTTAGGCTAAAAAACACAAAACTCAGTGGTATAAATATATTTAATGCAAATAACCTGTCTCAGACTTAAAATTGCTTAAATTAATTACATTAAGTGAATAGAAAAATAAATTGCTTGATATCTTAATAGAGAAAAAAATGTCACTCTCTATTTACCTGGCTCCTCCACTAAGAGACTGTAATGCACACTGCTCAAACAGGTAGGAACAATAGACAAAGACAGTGGGCCCTAACACTAAACCCAGCTTTATTTTTCTGATGCCAAATGATAATAGACAAAAAGACATGCCAGGTCAGAATAAAAAAAATCCTAACCATCCGAGTCTCTGTATCAAAGCAATGTTCAGACAAGCTAGTAGCTTAAAAGTAAATTATAAATCCTTCTTACACTCACAGTTGCTTGTAGTGATAATCTAAGTAGGGACTCATAATGTCTTGTTATGCATAAAGAAAGATGAAGGGGGTATAGGGGTATGGATCACTAGACAAGGAAGGTAATACTTAAAGACCAACAGATGGATGGATAATGGCAAACAATTGAAACCATAGATGATCATGGGACCCTATACCCTTAACGGAAGAGGAACTAGTAAGCCCTAAGGCCTCCAATCAGGACCGCAGCACTGACAGGAACTTATACCTAGGTAGTAGTCCCAAAAATTAAACAGGTCCCAAAAATTTTACAAATTTGGACATTAATTGTTTTCGGCAATAGCTTTCACATGCATTTTAGGCATGCCATGTTTCACCATAAAGGCTCATACGGGGATAATGAGTTCTATTAGAAAGGCTTCCAAATGGGTATTATGAGATCACCATGGACAGCTCATAAATAAACATGAGGGGAAATGGCAATGGTGGCTCTCCCGTGATTACCAGTGACTGACATGGTGCTGTAGAAATGGGGACAGATAAGAGCTAAGCACACGGAGGCATATCATGGTGAGTGGACCACAGACGGTTAGGATTTTTAGTCCGGTCTGGCTGTCTTTTCGCCGTTTATCATTTGGCACTTCATGTGCCTACCATTTGTACTATGCACATTTTTTTCATGTTCTAGTTTTTTTATCCTACCATGAAAAGTGTATATTTTTACACCCACTATTTATACTTATTTGGTTAATGGATGCATGTTAAGTGATCATCTCACCTAATTCATTGTACACAGCAGCTTTAATAGAAGATTCATGGCCCCATAGTAGACTTGTGAATGGGGAACCCTTCCCCTTACCACATGGGAGAAGCACACAGCAGAAATTATACATGAGAGTTCCCTAGTCCTGTCATTCTGCTGTCCTCTCCCTGTACCCCCATATTTCTTTTCTGAGCTTCCGATTCATGCTGTGTACTTTGGAAGATGTCCACTATTGTATACATATTGGGGCACATTTACTTACCCGGTCCAACGAATTCCCCGAAGGTGCATTGTCCGACAATAATGCACTCTCCTGCGATTCACTAAGATCATGCGCCTGATATCCTGCATGTGTCATTATCCTGCTCAGGTCAGTTCACCTTCTTCTTCCTGGTGCATGTAAGTGCTTGGTCTTGCGGCACAATTTGAAAGTTAAATCCTGTGCGCAGTCCAAATCAGTCGGATCGTCCAACAGCCACGCCCCCCCCATTTCTTTTGCATGAAAGCCAGCGCAGCTGCGACACAATCTGATCGGCTGCGATCCCCTGTTAAATACCTATCAAAGCTGCACAAATCCCAAAAACGGCAAACAGTCCAATGAATGTGAGATCCGCAACCCTTAGTAAATGAGCCCCATTATGTTGTACAATCTGCAGCATAATATGTATATAATGCTGCACATCCTCTATTTTTTTATTGTTAGTTCAGGTGCAGGGGCTTCCTGACCCTGTGGGCCCAGTTACTATGGCTGCTACCCCTGTAGCTACGCCCCCGATTATAAACTTTGATTACATACTAATGTATGTCCCGCTAATCAGCTATTAGGAAAAAGAATGAGCTTTTTGCAGGGGAATTTAGAAGATGCCACATTGTCAGCTGCCAGTTGGGGAAGGAGACTAATTCTGTCCAGAGTCTGCCCTTGGCAGCAATGATTGCAGAATTCAGGGAACACACAGAAGGCAAAATGCTGAAACAATGTAAATTGCTTTTAAAAGTTATTAAAAACCCTTGAGGACTTTTGAGATGTACATTATTATGCTATGAATCCCTTAACAGATAAATACATCTTAAAACAATTACAAGAAAGAGCAAAATGTTTCCAGGCACTATCTTTCAATCATTTCCTGCAACTCATCAATTTAGAGGTCTTTTTTTAATCCATGCAAAATTTGCTTCAACACATATCTGATAAAGGAACATCTGTTAGCACATATTGTTCTGATGATTTGGTCTTGGATGGTGAGCTCTCAAAGCTGGCGCTTTATACTAATGTTTTTTCTCTTTGTGTTTGTGATTAAGTGATGAGAGGTTTGTGTTTGTTTATGTAATTGGTATTTTTCATTTGCGTTGGCAGCATTCATCAGGAAGCCATTTCATATAAAACTCTTCTATTACAAGGTGGATGTAAAATGAGTTCAGTGTGTGTCTCTATTTGTCTATGTGTCTCCAAGTGGTTTCTGTTAATGCTGACTGTCAAAAACCATTACTTTTATTTTATATATTAAATGGAATTATCCCAATTATACATTGTATCTATGTCATTTACTGTAAAAAAAAAAATCTAATGGACACACTTACAGGAAAGAAGTCATCAGGAAATTACTTATTTTAAAAATTACATTTTATTGAATATATTTAATAATAATAATTCCTTTATTTATATAGCGTACAAAGATTACATAGCGCTGCACAGAGTTTGCCAAATCAGTCCCTATCCCCAACTTACAAGTATGTTTTGGAGTGTGGGAGGAGACCGGAGGACACGGAGGAAACCCACGCAAACACAGAGAGAACATACAAACTCTTTGCAGATGTTGACCCGGGGACTTGAACCCAGATCCCCAGCATATTTTATGTATTTACTTATATATGTTTCCATGTCACTATTTGTATTCAATAAAAAATTTATATTTCTTGCACTTTTTACTGCAAGAGACTGTATTATAATTGAAGATAACACCACCAGAAAACCCTGTTATTAACACCACCACTGACATTAGAAGACTTCACAGCGAATTTATACCTCCTATTTAACCATGTACAAAATACATATAGAATAAGCTCAAAATGATCTACAACCAAAATTAAAAGCAGATTAGAAAAGGAGTGATACTTAGTCATTCTCAGATTTTAATACATAGAAATTGGTGAGATATTTCCTTTAAGATTTCAAGAATAAAATAAAACATTTATGCAACATATTTCCATGTGTTATTAGTCATAGCATACCTGTCACTACAGGGTTGAAAAAATGAGCTTTTACTAGCCCACAACCTCTGTCCTTGCTTACTTGTCGGACCTGTGCTAAATCACAGGTGGAAACCTGGCGGCCGCCCCTATACTGCTGAGTGCACAGTAACAGAAGTGAATAAAAACAGACAGATAGACAAGACAGAAAACAAAGGCAATGTCTAACTAAGCCAAAACTAAGATGGCAGCAAGGAACAAAGTCAGCAAGTGAGAGAATGGTTGAGAAAGTCAAGGTAACCAGAAGTAGTACGCAGAGAAGCACTGAGCCAGAAGATTCATTATAAGGCCCCTATGAAGACACAGACAAATATAAATGGAGTGACTAGATTCTGCTGCTGCTGCTAATTGGTTCTGCCGTCCATCACTACAGTTGGCACCTGTGACACACCCATAGTCCAGAGAGGAGGCTAGCTTGTCAATCGTAGCCTCAAACAGTACATAGCCCTGGGTGCGGTCACAAGCCCAGAAACAACATTGTAGAAATACTCTGACAATTCTGAGAGTTCTGACAATACCATAGGAAAAACAGAGGGCAGATGTCCTTGTGAAACCATTTTTTGGCTCTGATTATACCACATTAAATGATAATTTGGAAGCACCCGTACACATTACATGGTCAGCAGAATTCAGGCAATTTTCATTGTGAATGGAGACCTTTAAACTGTGTAGAAATCCACAATTGCCCAGGCTTCTCTGTCACAGTGCCAAGACATCCAAAACAACTAATCACAAGATATAAACCAATGAGGAGTCTTAGATATTAAATGTAAAAAATTATCCGTACTTTATTACAATAATAATCACAAAAGGCAAATCATAAAACATCACACATAATGATAAAGTAAGGGAACTAAAGGGAGAAGCCCAAGATGAAATTAGGGCTTATGCAGAATGCAAAAATTCCCCCACTGCACTATCCTATTCATATTAATACAGTAATGACAACAATGTTTATGCACAATGAATACCTAAAAGGGGTAAACTGGTGCTTGTGTATGAGTACACCAATCTGGAGGTACCATCCAGCATCGGTGAATGTCAGCTAAGTCCTAATAAAGTAATTACCTGTAGGCATACTAAAGTGTAGGGACACAGCAGGGGAATTCACAAAACCCCTCCGCACGTTTCGCACTCTCTGATGAAGCTGTGCTGAGTCCAGCTTCCGGCCAGCCAAGGTGACCAGCAATGTCCACCCAACCCCTCATCTCAGTGCATGATACAGTGCATGGCGTGGCTGGCCACCTTGGCTGGCTGAAACCTGAACTCAGTGCAGCTTCTGTGCCCCAGTAATTGCAGTGCCCATATCCCTAGCTCTAAAAAATTTTTTTTCTGTGGTTAGGTCTTGAATTTAGACAGATAAGTCGAGCATTAATTTTTATACTATCACTGCTCATTACCTCACTAAGATAACGTCTCTCCACAAGACTGGCCATAGAGGATGCATTGCAAGCAACTGACTAAAACCAAACATAGTGATGATCACATGACCTGCCCAGGCATGTGCAAGACATGTGATGTGGACATGTGACCAGTGATCATCTTCTGTCCTACATCTCCACCCCAGGGACAAAATCAATGGACAAATTAAAGGGCCAGTAGCATTTTAATTCATTGTTATAGTGTATGTCCACAACTGCTAAGGAGAGCAAAATTTTAAATAATAACTAATAATATATTAGCTTATATTTTAATGACACATTTTAATATGCATTATGCTTATAACTGGAACACCCCTTTAAGTATCAAATATATTAGGTTTATATTAGAGACATGTTTCATATTAGAGACATTTATCATGAATTTTCATAAATATGTAGCAAACATAAGACAAATTAGTGACAGTTTTTACATAGCATTACAACAATACGACAGAATTGATACATGGGCCCTTAGGCATTTTCCCTCTACTAATATTTTCTTTATTACATACATTTTTCAAGGATGTCATAACCCCAGTTAAACCTAGAGAACTCTTATTAAAAATGGCAAAGGAAAAGTTAGAACAGAGAAGTACTTGTGCTGCTTCCAAGCATACTTCAAGGTAAGGATCGTCTTGTGACTTGTGTCGAGTAAAAATAGCATTTTATTCAAATTTGTAGCCAGAATTAAATACAATGTACTGTGCACTACATAAAGTAACATAAAATCTGTCTCTGGTTCTCAACCCATGAAATGTGTTACAGCACACACCATATGCAGAATTGTCACAATACCATATGTTTGTTTTCCGTATATTATTCAATGTTCTTGTCTAATGGGTACATTTCATCTTGCTCTGTTCTTGTGCAGATGTGTATTCTCCTAGCTCAGTATGGGGGGCTCCGTTCAATTCATCTTGACATACAGTTTGATTCTATTATGAAGGTATTAGCATTCATTGAGGTAATAATACAGATTAACTCTAATATGCAGACAAGACAATCAGAGTATAATCATATTCTGAATTATAGAGGACACAATGGAAGATACAATCCTGTTCTTATGTCAGGTGTTTTTACCCACCAAATGAATATATGTTAGTTGTCTGTTAAGTTTACAGGAAGAGAAATCTTTTTATTCTTTAGTCCACAAGTATACTGCACCACACACAAGCAGTTCTAAATACACAGGTGACCACAAAATATTGAGATATTCTAAACTACTCTGATTTCCAATTATGTTAATTAACAGTATGGTTTGTACATTGAAAAGTTATATATAATACAGGTGATCCCCAACTTAAGGTCACCAGACTTGCTTACCGAAAGTAGGCGAAGGGTACACGCGAGTCCCCTCCCACCACCCCAGAAAGAGGTGGTGGGAGGGGCGCACACGACACATTTTGGCGCACTTTCACTTCAGGTTCGGGCAACATATTTTCTGGTTACACACTCAACTTCCTGTTGGTAACAGGAATTAGCTCCATGACAGCTGCTGCACGTGGGACGCCTACCTCATATAATGGACACTACACCTCACCACAGCACCCCTTAGGAAGCCAGTTGGTTGGCGATACGTGTGGGGTCTCGTGCCCCAGTCTCCCCCTACATCTCCTTGGTCTGTATTTTCATCACCACAGGTAGATACCTTTCTGATCCATTATAGTGCTTTACAGAGAGTTATATGATCTTACTTTGATTTACTGCTTCACAATTTGGATCACTCTCTGTTTGGTTTCTACCATATTCTAGTATTTCCACCTGTTTCATTTTTTTTGTCATTTACCTGGTCAGGAGAGGCATTGCTCATTGGGGGAGCTGGTGTTGGTCAGGTTGACCGGCTTTATCATATGCCAGGTCTCCCTTTTGGTTTACATTTGTGTGTAGTCCACACTTTTAAATGTTTTTAATATGTGTTGTGGTGTACTATGGTACAAATAAAATTTGTTTACTTTTTACTTTTGGGTCTCATAGCATACTTCCTTTTTTTCTTTGTGTATTTATAATTGGTCGTTTTCTGTATGCTTTGATCCTTAGTATATTTACATTAGTAGTGCTAGTCCCTTTGCTCAGTTTTACAATTATGAAATATATCAGGTCCAACCTACATAAAAATTCATCTTAAGTACCAACCTGTACATAACCAGGCCACTTCCTGTACTCCAATATACATTCTGTATCAGTTCCTCAACGTTTTCTAGATCTCTTCTTGCTGTCATTTAGTAACATCCTTTACTGTTCGGTTCCAGTGTATAGATTTCTGTGCTGATAGTAAGATCCTTTACTGTTCTATTCCAGTGTAGATTTTTCTGTGCCCATGCACCGCCATCTTTTTGAAGCCGCCGGCGGCGATCAGCAGGAAAACAACGGGTGTTACTGGTAAGTCTTTGCTGCAATATGCAGCAAAGACTTACCGGCTATGGAGATGGCTCAGCCCATGAGCACTCTTCATGCACTCGCACCTGACATGTGGCGTAGTAATACGATCTATGAGTTTGATTTCCTTTAATACTGAATAAGTGCAGAGGGTACTGTATCTGTGGCTCATAGCAGGTGGATAGATTATATACTGTGGGCACTGGTGTACAATAAGAAGTCCTTAAAATTGTCCCAAATTTTTGTTGTATATAACAAACTTCTTAAGAATCATTTCATGGAGTCCTTATGGTTACTGGATGAGCTCTGTTTAGTAGCTTACAATGTGCAAACAGAAATCCCATTGATTAAACAGCCCCTAGCTACACTTTTGGCTCACCAAATGAGTCTCCTTCCCAGCAATCTCCCTTATATCCTTACCAAAAATACATTATATGGTACAGGATGGATTAATGGAGATTGGATTCCATTTATGTGCATTGGTATATAAACATATAAGTGTCCATTTCTCTTTAAAGATCTTCCCTATTTGCATGCAGTGTGTTGGAGTTCTTGAGCTTATGTTAATATAACACATGGAATTCTATGGTGGCTTGGTATATACAAATTCCAGGTTTGTAGAGTTACACTGATATTACACTGATCATAAATCTTTTAGCATGGTAAATATTTTGATTTCAAGATTGTAAGTCCTGGTATCTGAATAGAAACACCCAAAGGTCTTCTGAGAATGTTAAAACCATCTAGATTTATATGTAAAACTTGCAGTTTATGGCCAGGCACCACACAAAAACAAAAGTCTCCACCATCCCAGTCAATCGGCTGTTGTACCCTACAGTGGAGCTGGAAGAAGCCCATCAAGTGCTTGACTGTACCACAGGCACAGTTCTTATTTCATTTTAATGTGCATGCAGTGGGGCCTGGTTAAAAATACCATCAAAGGGCGCAGATTGGTTGCCATCACAGCTGGGAACCTGTTAGAGTCTCCCATATATGTCAACTGCCTGAGACCAACTGATCGTACTGACCCAAAGAATAAAGGGGCTGTGCCATCTGGACCGCACCACATTTTGAAAGTAATAACAAAGCCTGCAAATTTTTTTTCCAACTTCCAAGTACATGGCACAGAATATTAAATGGTGCACGAGAAAGAACAATTTGTCCAACTGGTAACAAATCCTCATAAAGCTGTGGCTTGTGGAAGGAGTGAAAAAACAAAATGCAAAAACCCCAAAACAGATGGGTTTCAAGGGTTTAAAACAAACACCCTCACAGTGGGAAACAGAGGGGAAAACAATGCCTCCTGTTGCTTCTTTGAAAGGCAGCCCCCTTAACACGAAGCATGACTTACTAGAAGCCTAATAACACAATGTGGGATTAAGCCAAACCAGTAAATGTATTCCAGAAGCAACAGATTCCCAACTGTAGACAGAACTGTTTCAACCTGGTTGAGTCTCTTCAGTACAGCATAAGGAACTGTGGGAATAGGGGCACAGCTCTGTATACAGAAAGGTAAACTTTGATCTAACTTATCTTTTTTCTGAATTAGCCAGTTTTACTATAAAAACTCTTTGGCAATGTGTACACTATTCTCTATGGGGACATGGGGGCGCCAGAAAAAGGGCTCCTGATGACAGGTTCCCTTTAATTGGCAAACTCTCTATAAGGAGAACTTTTACTTCCTGATCACAGTGACTGAGATTGTGTCCTCAGTCACAAATTTCAGACCTAAGTTTGTGGCTTGGCCAATTTGTAGTAGTCTTCTCTGGTTAATGTTGTACTCATCTCCCCAAAAGCCCCTGCACCAGTTTTCTGTCAGACTTTACATGTTCTTTTATGTGCAAACTGCTTGAGTGAAGTGTCCGAAAGACAAATATGTTACACACCACACATTTGTGTCATGGCTGCACTATACCCAATTCACTAAGATCGTGCGCCCGGTATGCTGCATGTGTCGCTTCCCCGCTCAGGTCTTCAGGAGGTCACCTTCTTCTTCCCGGTGTATGTAAGTGTATTGTCTTGCAAGACATTTTGAATCTTAAATCCTGCATCATCCCCAATTCAGTCGGATCGTCTGACAGCACGGCCCCCGATTTCTGTCGCATGACAGCCGACGCAGCGCAGCACCACAATCCCATCGCAGACACAATCGCCTGTTCAATACCTGTCCCAGTGGTGCAAATCCCAAAAACGGTAAAACCAATGAAAGTGCGGCGAGTCCAACAGAATTACTTTGCACGCCCTATGTTAATGGTACACCAAAATAAAGCTGGTGCCCTCTTTTGGAGCAGTGAAGGGAACGACAGATTCATGAAGAACATGCCCCAGAAATCATGAATTCGGTGCACCCTGCGCTATATACAGGCAAACTGCACATAGTGATGAATGTGGGCCAATGTATATCCAGGCAATACATCTCATCTATTCAAATACTTTATGTATCTACATGCATTTCATATTTTACCTTTACATTTGTCACAGCTTAAAGTAGTTTCTTTATGTGGTACTACAGTTTTTCTTTTATGGATATTTCTGTAATATAAGCAAAAAGCCAACACTAAGATCTTCTTATAGATCCTGTATTTTTATTTTTCTAATGGTTTTGTTTTTACTTTAACTGGAGAAAGAAATGTCCATTCTGTTATTATTATAACCCTTTTTTATTGGTTATATACATCTATGCTCTTTCTATCTCTTGATTTTTGGTTGTATACTGTAGTTCACTACTACATATCCTGAGAATACATAACTGAATGCTTGCTAATCTTGGGATGAAAATGTGATACTTTGATATGAACTCAATACATGTTCATGTTCTTCATACTCGTCTGTAATTCGCCATAGCCATGCTGTTTCATTTGCTTGCTTTGTATACACATAGGTCTACAAATAGCATTGGATAATGTGCCATTATTCGCGATCATGTAAGAATATATCATATCTCTAAGTCAGGCTTTTCATCTGAAGAGTAAATACAGGAAAGAGCCATACTCGACAAGCAACATGCATTAGCAGGGAAGGAAATAGATGAAAAAACAAGCATGACTTCTTGCTTCTCTGTCATGTTTGCAGTAATGCCATAGGCACAGTGTTAATTATGCTGTCCATCTATTTGCAACTGTTGGTTAAAGGCAGCATTTAACTTTGATCAGTCTTGGCTAATTTCTGTCTGCATCTAGCTCTCCTTTGTTTAATGCTATAAATAAACTCCTCATTTCCTTACTTGCTGTGGCTTTTTAAGTGGATAGAGAAAAATAAACCTTCAACCAAGCCTGTCTGATCTCGAGAGGTGGAGAAGTCATGATGCCCTCAAATGTAGCAGAGAGAATGTGTTATCAACCAATGGAGCAGATACATTGTGACTTAGTACAGCACAAGAAGTAATGTTTTATTCCTTTGTCATTTGCAAGAAGAGGTTGTTAAAGGATGTGACAGCCATCAAAATTCTTTTTCTGCTATATTGTTTAATGAATAGACTGCAGGTGTCACGTGTAATGAAATGCATCCTGTGAGATTGGCATTCTGAGAATATGGACCTAAAACTAAGAGAACTGTGAAGGAGATTTAACACCAAAGTCTGGAGCTTCTAAAATTGCAGTTTCTCATGATATTGTTGGATGTATCCTGAACAAAGTATCAATAAATATAAATATTGTAAAATGTAGCATAAAATGCTAAATATTTATGTATTTATATTGTCTGAAAAAGGTAAATAACCCATGTATCTGAAAGGGGCAATCCAGTATAACATAAAGAGGATCTGTCACCAGATTTTGCCCACCCTAAGTAACAATGCCTTCTGATAAAGGGTTATAAGTCCTCCCCATATCACCTAAAATTAGCTGCCAGTGGGGCAATGTACCTTAATTACAGATGTTTTTCTGATATGCAAATTAGCTTTTCTCACTCTTGTCTCCTGAATCTGACTCTTCTCCTCTCTCTGAGGCTGGCAGTGAGCCACGCCCCATTATTGTGACTGATAGCTCTGTGTCTCTTCAAATCACTGCTCTGCCTCCTTGTACTTATGGGCTGTCTGCTAATAATTAACTACAGACATATAAACATATATGTACAAATGGGAAATATTGTGTAAATCCCTTTAAACCTGGGGTTTATTACTTATTTATTACGCTCCCTGCATAAACACGTTTTGGCTTACACATTTTTAATTTTTCCATTGATATGTCTATACAAGGGTGCTTTAAAGTTTGTGAACTTAAGTCTGATCTCAACC
>CM033643.1:68382733-68419184 GCA_019512145.1 Engystomops pustulosus | reverse complement strand
AGAATTTGGCGTCAACAACATGAAAGCATGGATCCATCCTGCCTTGTATCAACGGTTCAGGCTGGTGGTGGTGGTGTCATGGTGTGGGGAATATTTTCTTGGCACCCTTTGGGCCCCTTGGGACCCATTGAGCATCGTTGCAACGCCACAGCCTACCTGAGTATTGTTGCTGACCATGTCCATCCCTTTATGACCACAATGTACCCAACATCTGATGGCTACTTTCAGCAGAATAATGCGCCATGTTATAAAGCTGGAATCATCTCAGACTGGTTTCTTGAACATGACAATGAGTTCACTGTTCTCAAATGGCCTCCACAGTCCCCAGATGTCAATCCAATAGAGCATCTTTGGGATGTGGTGGAACGGGAGATTCACATCATGGATGTGCAGCCGACAAATTTGCGGCAACTGTGTGATGCCATCAGGTCAATATGGACCAAAATCTCTGAGGAATGCTTCCAGCACCTTGTTGAATCTATGCCACGAAGAATTGAGGCAGTTCTGAAGGCAAAAGGGGGTCCAACCCGTTACTAGCATGGTGTACCTAATAAAGTGGCCGGTCAGTGTATAATGCAAATACAGTATATAAAACACAAAAACACACGAAAAATGTACATATTTGGTATCAACGCGTCCGTATTAATCTGTACAATAAATCTAAATCAATATTGAACCCGCACGGTGAATGACGAAAAAGAAAAACTACGAAAAACTTCCCATAATATACAATTTTTCATCAAACACCATCACAAAAAATGTTCTAAAAAGTGATAAAAGAAAGCTACGTTCCCTAATATGATACGACTGAAAAGAACAACTCTTTTCGCAAAAAATAAGCCCTCAACCAGATCTGACAACAGAAAAATACAGAAGTTATGGCCCTTAAAAGTTGTCAATAGTAAAAACAATGCGATATTCTCCAATATTGGCTTTGCTCAGGAAAATTGAGCAAAGATAAGAAACTATATAAATGAGGTATCACCGCAATCGTAGTGAACCAGAGAATAAAGATAAAATATTATTTTTACGTTACGGTGAGCGGGGGGAAAAATGCTAAAAATCCAAAATAAAAACTGATGATTTTGTTTGTGTCCCCCTTGAAATAGTTAATAAAATCTCATGAATAAGCTATAGACCCCCAAAATGAATTATCTATACATTGTATCTCATCCCGTAAAAAATAAGCCCTCATATGTTTGCATTACCAAAAAAATAAAAATATTTAGGTCGTACAATGTGACAATACAAATCTACTGTGAATGGTGCCTCCATTCATTCTATACTTGGCCGTGCGCCCGTACAGAAGTTTACCACCACATATGGGGTATCAGTACATTCAGGAGGAATTGGGCATCAAACGTTGCAGTGCGTTTCATCATTTAATTTATTCTGAAACTGTCAATTTGGCCTAAATGTGGGGTCTATAGTGGGGTCATTCATGGGGTGTTACTATTATTTAGGCCTTTCAAAGTCACTTGGAAGCTGAGTTTTCCCTCAAAATGTGAGTTTTGGCAATTTTCATGAAAATGAGAAAAATCGCACCTAAAGTTCTGCACCTCATAACATACTAGAAAAATGAGAGGATGCATAAAATATCATCTCAACATAAAGCAGACATTCCGTAAATGTTAATTATCAAGCTTTTTGGGTAGTTTTACTTCCTGTCTGGAAAGCAGAACATTTCAAACTTGGAAAATGAAGAATTTTTACAAACTTTTGCCAAATTTTCACTTTTTTTCAGAACGAATCGCAAAACTTATCACTTAAATTTTATAACTAACATGAAGTACAATGTATCACGAGAAAACATTCTCAAAATCACCAGATTTTGTTAAAGCGTTCCGAAGTTATAACCAATTATCGTGAGACATGTCAGATTTGAAAAATCGAGTCTGGTCATTGAGCTGAAAACTAGTGTCGGTGATAAGGGGTTAAAGGGAACCTGTCACCAGGAGACACATTTTTAGCACTCACCCAGTCCCCACAGAGCATAGTACATACTCTGCCAAAGAGTTTTTGTATAAAAAATAGGATTAACAGAAAAAAAGATATGTTATATTGTACCTTTCATTAGCATCTGCTGTGTGAGTAGGCAGTTGCCAATTGGGAGGGGCTGGAAAGGAGCAGTTCCCCCCCACCATTGGGAGACATGTGACCTTTTCAAATATATGAATAACTCCCCACACTCGGGATTGGCTGTAGAGGAGCAGGGGGTGTCGCTAAGCCAAGTGATGGGTGTTTTCATATATTTGAAAAGGTCACATGGAATAGCTGTTCCCCAAGGGTGGGGGGGAACTACTCCTTTCCAGCCCCTACCAATTGGCAACTGCCTAGTCACACAGCAGATGCTAATGACAGGTACAATATAACATATCTTTTTTTCTGTAAAACCTATTTTTTATACAAAAACACTTTGGCAGTGTATGTACTATGCTCTGTGGGGACTGGGGTATTGCTAAAAATGGGTCTCCTGGTGACAGGTTCCCTTAAAGGATTCTCTGAATCTGTGGGTACAGTAAATATACATAATGAAGTTGTTATACAGAATAGATGTATTTGACTCAATACATTCATCCTGCTATTGTGAACGAAAAACTATCAGTGCTTCTACGCCAGTATTTTGGCACTGAAAAAATTGCATATTCTTGCACAATGCAAGAAATTGTGATTATTATCGTGACTACACCACCATGTGGATGTGGAGGGGGTGTCTAGGAGGGGGTGACAGCAGTCAGCGGAGTGGGCCAGTACAGGGGGTTCCTGCCCCGTGTCTGCGCACTTTCTAAAAAATTGCCATATTTTAAAAAGGCTCTAGAACTTCGCCAGGCAATTACAGGCCTGTAAACTTCCATTGTGGGGAAAATATTGGAAGGGTTAGTAAAAGACTATATATTGGAGTATGTGACATCAAATAGTATAATAAGTGACAGCCAGCATGGGTTTACTAGGGATAGAAGTTGTCAAACTAACCTTATCTGCTTCTATGAAGAGGTGAGCAGACGCCTGGATGGAGGAGCTGCTGTGGATGTTGTGTTCTTGGATTCTGCAAAGGCATTTGGCCCTGTCCCTCATAGACGCCTGATGGGTAAAATGAGGTCTATTGGTTTGGCAGGAATCATTTGAAATTGGATTGAAAACTGGCTAAAGGATTGTATCCAGAGAGTTGTGGTCAATGATTCCTACTCGGAATGGTCACCAGTTAAGAGTGGTGTACCCCAGGGTTCTGTGCTTGGCCCACTACTATTTAATATATTTATTAATGATATAGAGGTAGGAATTAATAGCACTGTGTCTATTTTTCCTGGATGAAAACCTCTTCCAGAGTACCTCTTCCAGCCAAAGGCCTGACCTAAACCCAATTGCACATCTCTAGAGAGTACAGAAAATGGCTTCAACCAACCATACCTGAGAAAACTGGAGAGCATCTGCAAGAAAGAATGGCAGCGGATCCTCAAATCCAGGTGTGAAAAACTTGAATACTTACAGCTGTACTAGCTCAAAAGGTGCTTTTACTCAATACTGAGCAAAGGGTCTGAATATTTATGACGATGTGATATTTTAGCTTTTCTTGTTTGCAAAAATATCTAAATAACTTTTTCAAGATGGGTGAAGATGGTGCGCAGAGTTTACATTAATGAGCAAAAAAAGGAACTTTTTTGATCTTACCAACTGGCTGCAATGAAACAAAGAGTGAGAAATATAAAGGGATCTGAATACGTTCCATACCCACTGTACCTCTTTGATTGCTTCTGCTCCCCACATACATTATGTTGTTTTCAACTAGAGAATGGTTGCATTGTGTTACCACTGTGTGGGCTCTTTTTGTGCTGTATATAGTAACTTTGAGCTTCCCACCTTGCACATTGGGAAGATATACTATATGTGATTTAATTTAACAACATGAAATGTCTACTAGCTGATAAAAATACCTACACATAATGTCACCTGTGATTCAATTAGCCTGGGAAATGCGGAAAGGTCATCGAGAAACACAAGTTAACAGATAAATAGGATGTATAGGAAACAACGGGCACCGCATTTAGCAGAGTAACACAGCATTGTGCTATTTTCTGCTCTCCTCTCTATTGTAATAATGACCTCTAATGGACCTCAGTGAGATTTCCATTGAGTATAATAGAAGAGCCTGTACCTACTTGAGGTAAAGGGCCAGAGCACTTCATCATACTCTGGATGTTTTCGTGCAGTTTTTGATTCATTCACAAATCTGGTTATAACAGTTTAACTAGACATTTCTAGAATAACTTTCTAAAAATTGGTTTAGCAAGACAATTTAGAGACCAATATACACAGTTAAATGACATTAATATGGCTCCAGATCGTCTGGAAATCCACCTAATCAGCCATGTAACAATGCAAGAAATGTGCCTGATAGTTAAGCGTTCTTTAGTAGCAGATGTAATGGAATGCGGGTTCATCTTAATATAGGAATAAGAGCTATATTAATCATCCTAACATTACAGGTAAAGTGAATAATAGTGATTAGCTTGTGACAGTGGCAGCTGTCAAGTGGGGAGGATATTTTAGACACCATGTGAACAGTCTATTCATAAAGTTTATATCTTGAAAGCAGGAAAAAAGGCAAGTACAAGAATATGAACAATATGACAAATTGTGATGGCTCCACAAGTGAGTCAAAGCATCTTCAAAGCGATTCATTTTTAGGTTGTAACTGGTCAGGAGTCAGTGTAGCACTGGTGTGCCTAGGGCCCACCCTACTGCTACATAGGGATATTACACATATTGCGGGTATCTGCAGAGGAGGCAGTGAAATAACAAATAATACCTACTTAAACACAATAATACAAATATTATACCCTAAACACTGGAACTTACCCCTCAAATATCCCAAGGGCAGCCTGCACCTGGTGCTGCCTCCCACTGCCCCAGTAAAAAAAGTGCAGCTGCAGTGTGATGGATAACTATATACTGGGTGAGGAGGGGGTGCACTTCAGTGTGCTGAGCACATATATACTGGGGGAGGGGGCTTCAGTGTGCTGGCTACCTATTTACTGGGGAAGGGAAGGCTGCAGTGTGATGGATACCTATATACTGGGTGAGGAGGGGAGGGACAGTAGTGCGCCGGATACCTATATACTGGGTGAGAAGGAGGTGCACTGCATGGGCAGTATGCTGGATACCTATATACTGGGGGCGGTGTGTTGGATACCTATATACAGGGGGCAGTGCACTTGATATATATATATTTATATATATATATATATATATATATATATATATACACATGTTTTTAAGCTGCCACTTTGAATGCCACTCTGGGGATAGTGTGGCACACACTTAAATCCAAACATGTGTGTCTCTAATATTTTTTATGCTAAAAATCGGGGCACATTGTATATATTTTAATAACTTCGGAGGGGGCATTTTTTGAGATTCTTCATGTACAACAAATTACCTAGAAACTGTACAAAATCTCTAAGAAGCAGTAATGTACCAATTACTTAAAGGGTTTTTCCCACAAAGGCAAGTTAGGCCCCTACCAAGTTCTGCTCCATTAATCTCTTTGGAGCTGACGGAGATCGCTAAGCACCGTGCTCCATAGAGACTAGTGTAGCAGAACGGTCATGCCCGGCCGTCTGTTCCATTAGTCTGAGGAGTTGTGAGGGGTCGGTCAGAACCCTCGTTTTTGCGATCTGCGAGGGTCTCAGCATTGAGACCCCCACTGATCAAAAAGTTAGGCCCTATCCCTTGGATAGGGCCTAACTTGCCTTTGTGGGAAAATCCCTTTAAAATGTAACTGCTTATAATAGAAACAACTCATAGAACATGGGATCTTGGTGCATATGGGGAGAAAGATCTGGTATCTTGGACCAAAACTCCTAGAGATAAGAACTTTATCTCAATGTATATTCTTTCTACAACAAACTGAATAGCCATCTCAGTGCACTGTACTGTGAATTTTATTTTATTGAGAATTACTCACTGAGAATAAATCCTAGTGCCATAACCAGTATGGCGTCATTATATTAGTCTGCAAAGGTTCATTTCACATTATTATACAATATTACAAGTACATTGACCTTTATGCATTCAATCTTGAACTCACTCATCTGAAGCAGAGCCTTTTTGAAGCCAGAATACTTTTCCTATATGTAGCAGTTCTGTTGATTGGTGAGGAAAGACAAGCTTAGGCTCATAAAACAGGGCCAAGATTTTTAAGAAATAACATGCATAGTTTATGCAGGTGTCTACAATGAAATTGGAGTCAGTTTAAAAAAAAAAAAAAAACAGGCTCAACCATGCTTTCTTATGTCACAAGCTTTCCATCTATTTCCATTCGGATTGTCTACTTTGTAAGTAAATATGTAGCAACCTAGATAAAGATTCAGTGACATATCATAGACAGCTATGCCAATATTTGATGTTATTCACTATACAAGAGGAATAAGTATCTGTACTGTATTCTCAGTTCCTATCAGTTGAAGACAAAATGCTTGAAAATTTTTAGTTCCTTTTTGAAGATGAGTTTATCCATATGTAGTTTGTTTCCTCATATAATTGTGTATTTAAAGGTGTATTCTTGTCTTGGCATTCACATTCAGTTTCATTAATCTGCCATATATAAACATTTCTTCAATTAGATGTAATTAAAAAAAAATGTTCCTATGTGAAGGTAATTTCTCATAAATGTAGTCATATGGTCCCTTAGAAACAAGACTAACTCCTCAGATACGGGCACCTCTGCCCAAGAGATTGCACAAAGAAACAAAAGGTTTTTGTATATGAAATGTCTTGGAGTTACTGCATGTACTACAGCCGTCCTGTGGTAATGATTGCTGAAGCCAGGTGGTCAGGCAGGACCCTATAGCGCATGTCTGGCCACCGCTGCCAGAGTGTGACGTGGTCGTATCCGAGGAAGCTATCTCGTTTCTAAGGGACAACATGGCTACATTTATGAGAAATTATCTTCACACAGGAATATTTTTTTAATAACATCCAATTAAAGAAATGTTTACATATGGAAAATGAATGAAATGAAATGTAAATGCCCAGATGTGAATACCCCTTTAAGGTTTATATTTTTATTTCTTTCAAAGGAATGTGTCATCTAAATTTGGTATACTGAACTACCTTGACTGGCCGTCTAGCATCTCAAATAACCCTTCAGTCGCCTATCCAACCTTGTGATAAAAATAAAAATATTAAAAAAAAGAAATGATCTTACCCATACAGGCAGTCATTAGGTTAAATACAATACTGTAGGTTTGTTCCGAAGTTGAATGTGTATGTAAGTTGGAACTGGTATAGTTTGTGTAACTGTCATGGAAATAAGGATTCAAAATAAAGATTAATTGCAGAAACCTTTCACAACTCTTATGATCAGTGCAGCCTGGGATTCAGTAAATGACTAGAATCCAGAGAGCTTCACCAGAGGTCACAGTAAGCAGAGAGATCTGTTTGTAACTTGATTGTTCTTAAACGGGGACTGCTTGTACATGAGTTTGAAGATTGTATTTTCATGGATTCATCTACTGTAGTTCAAATATGAAAAACGGGTTAAATCGTGAAAAATTTTCCCACCCAGAAATTGAACGGAAGGAAACCTCTTTCAATACCAGTAGATGAGTGGAAAGATAATCTACCACCACGCGAGTCATAGTCTGCCTTCTGGTACTATGTGCCATATCCGATGGTGGTGGAGGTTGAGGAGAATTGAACATGGTGTTCCACATTGGGGGTCATTTACTAAGGGCCCGATTCGCGTTTTCCCGACGTGTTACCCGAATATTTCCGATTTGCGCCGATTGTACCTGAATTGCCCCGGGATTGTTGCGCACGCGATCGGATTGTGGCGCATCGGCGCCGGCATGCGCGCGACGGAAATCGGGGGGCGTGGCCGAACGAAAACCCAACGTATTCGGAAAAACCGCCGCATTTAAAAACCTAAAAAGTGTCGCTTGGGGAGCGCTTACCTTCACCTGGTCCGAGGTGGTGCATTCCGGCGCGATGAGATGACTTTCAGCGCAGCAGCGCCACCTGGTGGACGGCGGAGGAACTACCTTCTTAAATCCCGGCCGGACCCGAATCCAGAGCAGAGAACGCGCCGCTGGATCGCGAATGGGCCGGGTAAGTAAATCTGCCCCATTGTGTCCATGCTCACTCTCCATACCGAGTTGTGGCTGGTGTTTCTGTTGCGTTGGTGACTACCTCCTCCTCCCCTTGCTGCCAGTGAGCTCTCAATGTTAAATGAGAACTCTGCCGGTAGTGCATCCACTTGAGCTTGTACTTATTTTTGTCTCATGGTCTGGTAGTGGAATTCAGGATGCTAAGCTATACTTTAAGAGTGGATCATGCAGGATGGCCACCCAGTAATCAGAACGGGTAATTATATGGTAACTCAGGTGTCGTAGCGCAGGCAATTGAGCATATAGTGGCTAATGAGTGCCAAGCTGCTCAGAGCTGTCCTCAGTGGGAGGTGTCTTCTCCTCTCCTGCAACTCCGTAGCGATGTATCATTGAAGCCCAAAAGTTGTTGTAGATATAATGAAAATTCCTCATCCTCCTCCAAAAGTGCCCCCTGGCTGAACAGTTCAGTAACTGACTACTGGTCCAGCAACCCACCCTGCGAGCCATTTGTGCACTGGCCTAACCCCTGTTCCTCTGCTTCTTTCTTCTGTGCCCCCATTACATTAATTATGGTTGTATATTGAAAGCAGTGCAGCACTGAACAAATGTACCTTATGGAGGCCCAGTCATTGGTGTGGATAAAAAGCAGAATGGTTGGTGTCGACAGGTTTCATTATGCTGGCGGAGGCGGAGGCACTGCTGGTGGTGTTAGTGATGGTGGTGTCACATCCTCCCTTTGCTGGAATACAGGAGGCCTGGTCGACTGGGAGGCAGTGGTTCAGGTTGAGCTAACCGAAGCTGCAGTGGGAGCCTCAGGTGTCCGCAGGATTTTTAGTGTCTCATCCAATGCAGCTCTTGTTTACTTTGTAGGGTCCTGGTCAGAATGAGCTGCTCAGATTGTTAAGACTTTGGTTGCGCTTTATGGACTGGTGGTACATCTTGTAATTGACACATGCTCTTTCTTCTGCATTCAACAGCAGTTTACAGTTGACATGATCATTGTAGATCTCTTCTCATAGTTCACTATGCACACTCTAACACAACAGCCCCTTTAAGATATTGCTGGTAGTGTAAGGTAATACTGATGGAAATACTACTAAAACTAGTACTGTAAAGTAACAGTGACGCAAATAGTTCTAAGACTGGTATTTTAACTTAATGTATGATTTTGGAAATGCAAACAGTACTAAACTGCTCCCTTAAAATATTTCTGTATGATGCTGGAACTGCAAAATGTAGTAACACTGGCCCTGCACTAAAGAATCTCATGAGTGGCACATGCGGTTTTTCAGAGTGCTCTAAAAAGGGCAATTATATCAGATTTCAACCTGTCGCTAATCACTTTAGCCTCCTCTTTCTACCTAACTGCCCTTTTTAATAAGACCCTGGAGCTCATTTACTAATGGTCGCGCTGCTCACTTTTGTCTGATTGTTCACCTTTTTCGGGGATTGCACGGCATGGACAGGTATTTAACAGGTGTCTGCGCTGGGATTTCGGGACACGCAATTGTTTTCTGGCACAGCAGGGCGTGCCGTTGGACGATCTGACTGATTCGGACTGAGAGTGGTATTTAACTTTCAAATTGTGTTGCTAGCTAAATCACTTACATGCACCAGTAAAAAGATGGTGAACTCTGCCGAACCTGAGCAGGGATGCATCATGCAGGATATCGGGCGCACGATCTTAGTGAATCGCGGCACAATGCATTATCATTGGACAATGCACTTTCGGTGAACTCCAACGGAGGGGTATGTAATTGTGCCCCCCTGTCTGACTGACCCTTTAAAGTGCAGAAACCTTTCTCTAGCTCTGTCTCCTGTCTGGAAAGGCACCTGCCATGTGACCCTGCCTCTTATACAACAGGGTCACCTGTCCCACCTAGCTAATAACAGCCATGCTTAAATGAAGGCATGGCTGTGGTTGCTAAAGGAGTGCCATTTGGTTAATTGGCTGCATTTTCCCCAAACACGTTCCCGTACAACAGATTGTCATTTGGGGTCATGGGTGCCGAACCTGTCAAATTCCCTAGAGACCAGAATTTGGTGGTTCAGATTAGATCATCACTAATCAACAGTAATTATTTGGAAACTCTGAAGAAACAATCCTGCTACAATAAAAATAGATAAGAAATAACAATATAACACAGAAGGGTTCTTCCTGAGTGAATGTGAAAAGCAGAATGACCTGCTCTACATAGAGAATAACCATTCTGAATCTCCGTAAGCTGCACATGTCCACAAATGCACAAGAACAATGCTGATGGATCAAGCTGATGAAAATGGAAATGTATTTTATATAAATGTGTATTGTATTGTTAGTGCAAAGATTTTATCTACACTTAATGTTTTTCCTTTTTATTGTTGTTGCTCCACGTGAGGCTCTGGAATTACATGTTCACTGTAGGGGAAGACTGCTTTCATTTTTCAATCTGTGAAATCATCTGTAATTTTAAAGAAAAGAACATTCTTTGCTTTTGCCACTTCCTGTGATGTTGTTTACTCTGTCATTTCTTATCTGCCTTCATAGGAACAAACTGCTTTTTCTCCTTCATACAAAACATTCTTTCTCTATGTAGCCTGGGTGTATTGTGCAGCAAGTAACATTATCCCGCGATGCTCAGCGTTTTCTCCAGTACCCAGTGTACCCATCCTGCTGTGATCCCTGGCACTTCAGAGAAAGTAGAGTGCTGGTATCAGGAGAAATCCTTTATCTATCTCACACACCTTTTTTCTCTTATATAAACAACCCTGCAAGGTTTCTACTGAATTCCTAGTTAATGGAATCTTGGCAGAATATTTTGCAGATTCTATTTTTGCTCTTGCCTGGTAATTGTGTGTCAGATAACAATGCTTAAGGATAGCAAAGGTGAAATTACATGTTGTGGTATACACAATTGAAATATATAGGAAGAACAGTTACTCTAGGGCATCTGTCTATTTCTTCATCAGTATATTGTTAGAGTCCCCTTGAGGTATTTGTTCTTCTTCAGTGATTTATAGGAGCAATTTGTTTTTCTGCTTTTATGAAAGCAATGAACAGAAGAATCATAGCACTCCTTACACATAAGGCAATATTTGAAAACAGAACATTTATTTTGGCAAATAAATGTCAAAGCTTTAGATAGGGGACGAAAGATAAGGGACATCTAGACAAGACATAAGGATAGGGTGTTCAAAACACTGTGCTTAGCATTTAATAAAGAAGAATACTGTCCTTGCAGAGGGTATTGAAAATCCATTAAATTGTAAAAAATCCAGTAGACACAAATGAACAATATAAAACAATAGTAAAATACAGCAAGAATCCTGTTTAATCATAGGTTATGGGGCCAAATTATAAAATAGCTCAAGGAACACCTGAATAGTTAATAACAATCCAATTTTAAATCAGTCGTATATTTGTGATGCTACACGGAAAACAAACAGAAAATCCAGTTTAACCAAGTTTGTTTATATAAACCAATATATTCCTCCCAGCATCTACATTTTATTTAAAGGTGTTGGCCACTCTTTTACATAAATTGCCCATTTGTCTTGCGTAGAATCCCTGAATGTTGAAGTGATTAAGCAATCCTGCTACGTACCTTTGTACCGTCTGCAGACCCTCCGTGATTCTTTCTTTACACCATTGAGCTCCGCTGAATAGGAGAAGCTGCAGCAGGAAATTTATGATCATGCTCCCTGCCCCTTCCCTCCCCAGTCTATGTCAGTGTGGACTTAGAAGTGAGACACAGAGGTGTTGTATGAAATGGTATGTTTGATGTTGAATCGTAACCAGTATACCACTCAACTAGGTAATAATCCAGGACAGATAACCTTGGTACTTTTTCCAGAGATGAAGCTTACTTTATATAGATGCCTACAAGAGGCTGCCGTCACTTGGACGTCCTGGAGCAATAAGAGAGAGACGACAGCTGTGTGTGTAGGCAGAAAGTAGCATACTAAGAACAGGTACGGGTGCATGGAGGGGGCTCAAGGGCTGAGCCTTCTCCATAGCCGGTAAGTCTTAGCTGCATATTGCCAAAAATCAGAAAAATAGTAAAAATAAAAAAAAGTTTAGTAAAAAGAATTTTAAAAAACCTAAAATTTCAAATCACCCCCTTTTCTCTAGAACTAATATAACTAAAAATCATAAACACATTAGGTATCACCGTGCCCAAAAATGCCTGATCAAAATATAATAGAAGTTTTTCACTGCGTTTAACCCCATAATGGAAGATAGTGCTGAGTCGAAAATCACACTTTTTTGCCATTTTGAAAAATATAAAAAATTCTATAAAATGTGATCAAAAAGTCGTACAGTCCTTAAAATGGTAGCATTGAAAACATCATCAAAAGTTGCACAAAATTACAACACCCACAGCTCCATACACCGAAGTATGAAAAAATTATTTGAGCCAGAAGCACAAACATTTTTGTACAGGAGGTTTTAATTTTTGTAAATGTATGAAAACATTGTAAAACCTATACAGATTTGGTATCCCCGTGATGGCACCACCCCAAAGAATAGAGTAGACATGTCATTTGGGGTGAACAGTGAAAGCTGTAAAATCCAAGCCCACAAGAAAACAGCACAAATGCGTTTTTTTCACCATTTTCACCATTTTCACTGTGTTTTTTTCACCATTTTCATTGTGTTTTTTTCACCATTTTCACTGTATTTGGATTATTTTTCCTGCTTCCCAGTACAT
The DNA here is from genome assembly GCA_019512145.1 of Engystomops pustulosus. Taxonomy (NCBI): domain Eukaryota; kingdom Metazoa; phylum Chordata; class Amphibia; order Anura; family Leptodactylidae; genus Engystomops; species Engystomops pustulosus. The sequence continues at coordinate 68,406,385 of CM033643.1, read as the reverse complement.
GGCATGGAGTATTAAATACCATGACTATGAAGTGCAATTTGTTATGCAAAAAATCAAGCCATCACACAGCTCTTTATGTGTAAAAATAAAAAAGTTATAGATTTTTGAAGGTGGAATGAAAAATGGAAATGAAAAAAACAAAAAAGGCCCGGTCGTTAAATACACAAAATTCATTAACATTTAAATTTGACAATGCAGTAAAAGCTTTTAAGTATTAAGTATAATTAGCTAGTGCAATGTCCTGCGCCTCAGAACCACTGATAATTGAGCATTTTATCTCTAGGCTAGAAGTAAAATGTTTCAATACAAGGCTGCTAAAAAGAAGATGTCACCAGAAAATATTTATTTAAAACTTATTTTTTTTATGGTAGACATTATTTGTAAAAATATATTTTAAAATAGTATTTCCAAAACCAAATATTCAATATTTTATAAAAAGTACTATACCCTGCAATTTTCACTCTGCTCACTAGTCCTAAAATAGCCTGACACTTCTTTAGGGGGTTCTAAACCACAGACTCCTTCTTTATATAACAGGATTGCAATAAAAAATATTTTAAAAAACCCATCATTACATCCTTTACAGAAAATTGATGAAATCACAGATTATTGACACCTCATGTATGCTCAGTGAGATTGCTGTATATCACTAAATACATAAAACTGAGCTCAGACAAGATGGTAACCCCCACAATCATAGATGTTTAAAAAATCCATCAGAAAATAAAAACAAATTTGTAAAAATGGTACATTTTATTATGTGATTTTTATTGTAGCCCCTTTTTAACCCTTAATGTCATGTGTAATAGTAGTATGGCCTGAAAACTGGCATACAACCCCAGGCCAGGATGTGCGCTTATTAACTGTTTTATGTCACTTTTAAAGCAAGTGGGCATGGAGCTGCATGAAGAAGGGGGCGCACAAAAGCGGAGTAAAGTGGCACCTCCAGTGTGGCAAGGGGGACAGAGGAAACATTAGCATCAACATATGATAACCCCACAACCTTGTCAAGTGCACTGCTTTTATTAAATTATTATTTATTAAATTAATTTGTATTTGTTTGGGCATTGGTCCATGGATGTGACTGTGAGGTTCTTTTTTGTTTCCCTCCTCCTCTGATGTGACTAAGCTGGAGAAGATCCACCTAACATCAAGGACATGCTGCACCAAAATGCTGAATTGCATCTAAATGAAATGGGAAGAACTTTACCCTAAAAGCTATATGTCTAGTTTGCATGTAATGGGCAGATAACAGGTCCCTTCTAATACAAGTGGTATCTTTGCACCCAGGGGCGTAACTACAGCGGTAGCAGCAATAGCAGCTGTCAAGGGGCTCACAGTGTCAGGGGGCCCCTTCATCCGACCTGACACTAAAGAATGAAGAATGTGCACCATTATATACATATTACGCTGCACATTGTGGTATATATATATATATTGTTTATGTCTGTGTATCTGTTATGTGTATATGCTGTATGTGTATATGGTGTATGGTGGTATAAATACCGTATGTTATGTGTGTATGTAAGCTGTATGTCTGTATATGGCACTGTATGTGTGTATATGTGCGGTGTATATGCTCTATATGTGTGTAACAGTGTATAAATGTGTATGTATGAGTGATGAACTGTATGTTTATGTAAATAAGAATGTAATATATGTATATTTTTAAGCCGGCAGGGGGTCCCCTTCAGAAGTCTGCTATGGGGCTCTGCCTCTCCTAGTTACGCCACTGTCTCCACCTATGGAATGATAAAGTACAATTAAAGATAACACTTTTCTTTGCGTTCCAGTCTTGGCAAATAGTGTGAAGCATCTTTCCCTTTATTGCTGTAGTTTCATGCACTGACACAGTAAGAAATTCAATGCCTCTGGTGTGAAAAGGTAATGGAGTCAAACAATGTATCTCTACAGAAACAGTGGGAGACAATATTTATTGCACTCAAAATACCTTTACACCCTGGAGCTATTCTTTTCAGACAAATTCTCTAATCTTAACAGCAGCATTACCAGACAATACAAGTAAGAAGGAAAACACATTTGTCTTAATACATTGTCCTAAATGTCTGTGCTAACAAATAAGAAATCATTTACAATACGTCCCCAAGAAAGCCGCTAGAAAGGATACCCTATTGAATAATTAAAGGACATGCTGCACCACTTCAAGGAAAGGTGATCTTTCTCCCTGAAGGAGGATAGTGAAACTCAGAGGAAGGGAAATAGACCTGTGGTGCAGTCACCTTGAGAGGTAGCAGTATTTTCAGGATTTACGCTTCAAATGTCTCTATCCAAGATTTGCACTCGCCTAATATAAGAATTGGCCTAAAGGGTGTATTTGGACCTTTAGACTATTTGATATGGATTTCAGGATTTTTTGTTCCGACGGAAGATTTATGAGCAGAGAGGTCATCTTATTGGGTGTTTGGTCATATACGGTGGAGTCAGCAGAAATAATCGATGACAGATTTGAAATATATGGCCAACCTTAGACTGGTTCAAGAGTAAATGTAACTTCTGTTTCGAAGTCCAAATGTGAAAGAATTCTCTTTTTTTTACTTCTAATACATTTGGTAATACACTGGCCACTACAATGTAAAATCAGGAAGAATTTGAGCTCATATTGTACCAGAAGTCACCCAAGTGCAGCTATTCATAGATCCGGTACCTAGTGTTACTCTGGATCTTGTTACTAGTTACATTTTGTCACTATTGTATAATAGTATTGGATATGACAATATTAATTCAAGTTTCAGACTGTTATAATCTTGTTTTTTCCACATTTTTTGTTAATTATTACACATATAGTTTTTCACCTGTAATCGAGATGTACAATGCTTTTCTTTTTTCATAGCTGAGTAATAAAAATAAAGCATAATGATCATAACAATTCAACAACGGATGACACGTGATATCAAGCATTTGTCAACCAACCTTCTCTATGGTACACTCTATTGGACACTTCCTATGATATGCATTACGCTACACTGTACATTCTATAAACAGGCAGTCCTCTTAAGAACACCCGACTTACAGACAACCCCTAGTTACAAACGGACACAGGGATGTTGGTAATTTATTGTACTTTAGCCCTGGGCTATAATAATCAGCTGTAGGAGTTATAAAAGGCATCTGCAATTAAGCTTTATTGTTAATCCTGGTTCTTGTGACAATCCAACATTTTTAGATGTACTCGATTCTCTACACATCTATCTATGTGTGCACAGGGAATGCTGTCATTTAGCTTATGTGTGGGTAGGAATCTTACTGTCTTTAAGGTCTTGTCAGGGTTTCTTTTGCTTTTTAGACGGCAGCAATCACCACTAATGTTACAGCAGAAATTCTGGTAAACAACAATATAAAAATGGATCTGGCCATGTATAATAAATAATTCCATTACTGGCAAGAAAGTTATTAGACATTTTCAGTTTCTGCCTTACATTTATTGAGAAGATAAAATTGACAATGTACCTGAACCTGTACATTTTACTGTCACTATGCTGTCATTTTTATACATGTCACAGAATGTTCCCGAGCATTAAATATTGTAGAAGCAGAATCTGCTCTATATGTGCAGAAGCCTCATAAATAAGCATGTTCTATAGAATTAATGAACACTTCATTCCTCACAGCAGGCAAAAGGGCAAGATTTACTAAGAATAGAGCAGTCTGTACTATGTGCAGTTTGCCTGTGTAAAGTGCAAGGTGCGCCAGATTCAGGATTTGTGTCTCACTTTCTTCATGTGTCTTGCGCCCCCTCCACTGCTCCAACAGATATCACTCTTTTTTTGTGGTGCAGTGTCTGACTGAGCACCGGAACGCCCCCTATAGTGCTGAAATTTGTGTTGCATTGGCTATAGTGCAGCATGCGCCACAAGTGTGTCGCATGCACCAGAAATGTGTCTTCTTAAACACCTGTGCAAGCTGTTTGCACTGAAAAGAATGTGCAAAGTCCAACAGAAAATGGGCGCACGGCCCTTAGTAAATGTGGGCTAGTATTACAAGTTGTGAATTGTTTGCATTAACATTTTTTAAGCTGTTTTGTTTTCCATTAAGATTTTTCATCAAAAGGATTTATCTAGATAAACTACCCTTAGGTCATTCTGAATGAGTACAGGAATTCCTAATTCTGAATCCATTTTATAAGCCAATAACACTTGTTCAGGAGCACCTGAGGTGTACGTTCATTACATGGATGTGAAAGTTCTATCTACAGGGCAACTCATAAACAGGTTGACAAATTTCCCAATATCAACCACTAACGCTCATTGGTGTAAGAAACTAAAAATTGATGCACAGCTTACCTTTGCTTACATTGCATACATACCCTTTTAAAGATATGGCTTGCTGAAACCTATATGTGAATAACCTAATACTAGTCAAGGGGGCGGTAAGCATATTTTCTCTGGAGGTGTGTGTCCTTGTGTGGTTGCAAAAATAAATGGCTACCACCCCATTCACATATTAACTCTCCTGGATCATATCTTTAGAATGGGTGGATGGTTATAGAAAAAACATATAGGTTACCAGTCTGTGTGAAAGGTACTTTTTAAACTTTCCTTTCAAAAATAAGGGGAAAAAGAGTTTACAGATAAAAGCTTGACTGTACTAGTAGATGCAGCATTTCTATCATCACAACGAAGGAGACCGATGTCCTGATGAGAAGCAGAGCCAAATAACACTTTCAAGGTCCACAATATCCAAACAATATGTTTGAAAACAAAATACTCCATTGCAATCCCTGTATGGAATAGGAGGACTGGTGAAATGTTTGGCATAAATCTATCTGAACCCTAAAAGTCCTACTAACAAGGAGAGAAAAGATATTCATTATGTTATTTCCTCTTTAAGGATTGCCCGTCACAAATAACAGGAATAGACAAAAACTTCCATAACAGATAGATCCAAAATAGTGTCAGTTTTAGTCCATTATGAGACACAGACATTATTAAAATGTCAACCAGTGTTCCTTACAAAATAACAACATTCAGTTAGTATTCTAAAGAGAATCAATTATTTGGAAAATGAGATTCCCCTAAACCTCTCAGAGATGCTGCAGTTACTATAACTTTCAGGTAATAACACAGCTATAAGGTCCTGAATCTCGGTGAGCATGGCTCTTGGGGGGTAATTTGTGGGGAGATATTTGCTAAAAGGAATATTGGAGAACCAATCAGGGGACTGAGCCAAACAATAAAAAAAAATAAATAAATAACATGCATCATAGAAAAAAGTTTGTATCAGCTCACCCCTTAGCGTCTTCGGCATGTGCCCTGGATTACTCCTGGATCTGGGAGCTTATCAACACAGCAAAAAAAATTATCCAGTGTTAATTAACCATGAGTAAGGGCTCAGGATAGCACTTGAAACGGGCAGGTTTTTCTCCATATCGCATAGTTTTATGCACACTGGTGTATACCCTTTAACCCATGTATATCTTAACTTTTTAATGTTTCATCAATAAAAGAAGGCTACAAGCCATGTTTTAACCAAATGCTGAGGCTGGTGGTGTATAAAATAACATGTACCCTGCAGGGACTTAGTTTCAACATCGCAGTGAAGCCGGAGACAGGTAAGTACACCATAGAGGCTTCCTTGAAAACTCCTTTTAGCACATCAATCACCCTCCAAGACCGATGTTCTCCAGGATGCTGTATCATATAGGTTGTGATAATCTTTTAGGAAAGTGTATCTGTGAGCTTATACACGGATTCCACATGAACAATCAGTAAAAACAGAAAATGTAAGCCTGTTAGAAAACTGACTTAATACATTGGGGCACATTTACTTACCCGCCCCTGTGTGTCCCCCGAGGTGTGTTGTCCGACAAGAATGCACGCGATTCACCTTCTTCTTCCTGGTGCATGTAAGTGCATGGCTTGTGACACAATTTAAATGTTAAATCTCGCACTTAGTCCGAATCAGTTGGATCGTCCGATGGACCGCCCCACCGATTTGTGTCGCATAAAAACCGGCACTGATGCAGCAAAATCCAATCCAAAACTCCTGCTTAATGCGGCGCAAATTGGAAATCATCCGTATAATCGACGATAGTTCAGTCCGCGGACCCATAGTAAATGAGCCCCATTATGTTTTATCCGGAGAGCCCCTTAACACCACTATAGAGAAAAAGAAAAATTGTGTTGCTCACCGATCCAAACCGATAACATGTGCCGGGGATCCTCACATCCGTAGTTTGGGTACTTGAAGGAAGAAAAGGAAAAGGTCTGCACACCAGTGATAGGGTAAAAAATGGTAAGTGTCTGTCCAGACTTTATTTAAGGTATATTTAAAATGTACAAGGCATATCCCCCTAGACTATAGAGAGGAAAAAGAACCTATGTGTTTCAGGTGCAACGGCACCCTTAATCATGGTTAACTTCCTTGGGGTAGACACGGGGATATGTACCCACCCATCAGGCAAAATCCGGTCACCTGACATAGGTGATCCCGAAGGTGTGGGACAGATCGCGGAATGGTCATTAAGAATAACACACATATAAATTTTGTTAAAACCAACATAAGTATATATATTCAATGTGAGAATGGACATATTTACACAGGAATTCGTATAGGACTGTTATTGACGTGAGGCGCCACTTAAATATTACCATCCTGGCTAGTGCATTAGAAAACCTTTGACAAACCACGGTCTAGATTGCGTGGTAATACTTGTCGGGAAACACATACCTTATCTGTACACTACTATAGGAGGCAAAAAAAAACATCAACATGAAACATCCCCTAACATCACTTAACACCTCTGCCCTTTTTTCGTTTTTCTGTTTGCATTTTTTGCTCTCCACTCTCAAAAATCCATATGTTTTAAATTTTTCTGTGTACAGAGCTGTATGTTTTTTGCACAACAAATTGTCTTTCCTAGCGATGGTATTTATTATTCCATGTCGTGTACTGGGAAGTTGGAAAAAAATTCCAAATGTGGTGAAATTGGCGACATTTGTGTCATTTACTTGTGGGCTCTGTTTGTACGGCTTTCACTGTGCACTACAAATAACACCTCAGGTTTATTATTTTGGTCGTCATGATCACAGAGATACCACATTTATATAGGTTTTATTATGTATTAGTGGATTTAAAAAAATTAAAACCTTGATTTTGCCCTATTCTGATAACTTTTTCATACATTGGTGTACAGAGCTTTTTTAGACCCCTAGGGTACTTGAATCCTAGGGTGTCTGATCACTCCCATCATATACTGCAATACTACTGTATTGCAGTATATGGGGTATTTGTAGTGCATTTGTATTGGTCAGTTAGTCGCAGACAGTTACAAATACTGCCTAATATAACACAAACCGATTGGTGCGCCCCGATGACGTCATGGGGCACCCTGATCGGAATCGAGATGGCGGTGCCCAAGCTTTTGTTAATGACTGGTGTTTGCTGCATTATGAAGCAGTAAACCCTCTTCATACTCCCCCACCCACAACATAACATTCAGGAACATCCAGATGCGGAAAGGCATTAATAGTCATTCGGACACAGTGCTTTAGCACCAAACACTGAAGGTACTGTACCCTCAGATAAAAAGATGCTTGTACACAAATGTTTTCTATTCCCTACATATTCATTTATGTATTCTACCAAGCAGTAAACCTAGAAGTAACATGATTTATGTAGGAGGACATTGGTCTACAGTGACTTATTCATAGTTTTGGTTGGTTGTTGTGACCCTGCATACAACATCTTTAATAAAATTGTGTAATGTATTTTACACATACACAACTTGTTTCTATGAACTGTTGCATTTCCCTACTATACCTTACGTTTACAACTAATACATCATTTAGTGTTCTATTTGGATCTCCTGGGTATAGTGGGGGAGATTTATCTTTTCTCTTTCTAGTTTTCCTGTCAATCTAGTTCCTTTTTTGTCTTGTTTCTTAGTCTAATTTGTCTTAGGTGGACCTGTTCCCTTTAGTCTAACATTACTGCTTGGTGTGGAGGATGAGACTTTTTTTTGCCACCTGAAACTAGGTAAGCTTTTGGCCAATACATTTAACTTTAGTCTAAACCGCTGGATTAGTTAGATAAATACAGCAAATCCATTTAAAAAAACAGTGAGAATGTGAAAAAGTTTCCGAAAAATGTGCAAAAACGTGACTGAGCAAAAAATTAGGACTTTTTTGCACTAACATTTAAAAGAAAAGTAATGATAAATCTCCCCCGATGACTTTTGTTTAAATATTTAAACTTATTTAAAGAGCAGCTACTTTGCCTTAAAGAAATATCAAATGAGATGATCATGGTACAACCATTCTGCAATCCAAAGTTTAAAGGGGTTGGCCACTTTACCTCATGTTTTTGTACTGTGTGTGTATAAGAGAGGGGGACAGCATATTAGGAAATTTATCAATATTCATCTATTAAAAGTTCTGCACCACTTTCTTGATATGTTACGTGAAACCCCCTTTCTTTTCCGCATCAGTCAGACATTCCTGATGATAAAATGGAGATGGAGGAACATGTGATCTCTATCTGTCCATGAACAATCACCCTGCGATTATATTTGAAGAAATCTCATTGTTTTTTCTGCTCTCAATGAGTGCTTACTATACAAGGTATCATACTTTATATGTCACAGGGATGAGCTAGCATTGACCTATACAGTGTGCAATTTTCTGATGCAGGTACTATAGAAGAGGCTTGTTTGCGTGTTACACATAGTACAGCTTAGATGTCTTTTGTAGAAAAAGTTTAATAGACATTATTAATAATAATCAAATCAATTAAAATAAATACATACTTTACAATTGAAATTTATAGGGATATACCAAACTAGGAATATCATGGCATTTGCAGGATTTACAAATTTATGATCCCAAATTTGGAAGAGAGTACAAATCCTTTGACTTTTGTAACTATCAAAGAAGTGGGTTTAGAGATCTATACATATGCTTCCCAATACTCTACCCCACATTTATCAGACATTTGTGGCATAAGTTGCCCAGCAAGTTGCTAGGTGCTTCGATAGCCTTGCCATATAATAATAAATGCTTATATTCCACAGAATATTTGTAAACACTTGAAACCCATTTGGCTGGATAGTGTCTGGCTGCAGAGTAAATGCATCCTCTCAGGAGGTTTTAATGTATAATTTCTGTTTGTTTACATGATTAGAAGTAAATGTTCTCCTTGAACAATTGCACAGACATTACAGTGTTTCCAGTTCCTATTTGCTATATCTACTTCATTGAGAGTACAGCGGAATAACAACAGTTAATGATAATAGCCAGCACCAAAGGTTCAATACACAATGATCAATTCAGACTAGATGCCTTAGCCAAAAGAGTCATTTGTAATAATATAACCCACAAATCAGTAATAACAGCCATTTTATACTCATCCAAACAAAGGAAATAGCTGCTAAATCTTTGTGGATATGGTTACATATATAAATTCTTTCAATATATGGAAAACTGATCTACTGGCAAAAAATAAATTGAAACTTTTTTTATAACATTTCTACAAATATAAAAATGATTGATTATACTTTCTATGGTAATAAGACTAATAACTGTATCTGAGATTTGGCTGCTACATTGTTAATGACTATACTGTAACACATAGTCAGTTGTGTTATCTTCTCTATAAATTTATGTTTCTAAGACCTTAAAAGACATCTATTATCAGATTAACGGATGGTAGACTATCCTCACAGAAGTGCTGGTTACCTTGCCTAGGGGAAGACATCTTTTTTCTTTAACTTTGGAATCGCCATACTGGACAAAAAACAACCTAATAAATATATGTAAATGAGCCTGAGGTGCTCCGGTGCTCCGAAACGCCTCTTGGCCCAGCTCTGTTATAATAAATTCATGCTCGCACTCTCACTATTCCCCCCTCGTCCCACCCGCATAGCCGCAGACTCATTTACATGTTTTTATAAAGTTGTTTTAAGCGCAATTCAGCCGTTCCTGAACCCTTTACTCCCCTCAATCATTGCTAATCTTTCATCTTGGTAATATGCAAATTTTGTAAAGAGGCTACTGGGGCGTGGAGTAAGCTGGAGCTGTCAACTTCACACCCCAGTAGCCTCTTTGATCCTCCTACCCATCTTCAGCATGCAGCTCCTGGTAGCTGAGCACATCTGTCCGATACAAGGGTACAGTGCGGAGATGTGCAGTACAGGTTGAAGACATTGGGCAACAAGTTCTACTTCGATCAGTCATAGCTGAAAGAAGTTGCCATTACATTCTGTACCTGATGGAGTACAATTATCACCTCCTAGAACAGTGATGGCAAACCTTTTAGACAGGGGGGGGGGGGCTCTCTGGAGGATGGCGAGGTCATACAGTGGTGGGGCTTGGGCTCCCTGGAGGACTAGGGATGTCATGATGTGTGATGTAATCTGTCTGGTCCTTTCCCCCCAGGATAAGCCGATCTCGCCAGACTCCAGTATTGAGGAGAAATCCTGTAATGGTTTCCTTAACGGGAGCATAAAAGAAGCTGCAAAAGATGACGCAGAAGTGGACTATGGCGGCTTCTCCCGCGCTGATGGCGGACATTCGTATGTTGTCCAGGAGACCTCCCTGTGACCACCTCACACCAGATCCAAGATGTCCTGGAACGTGTGGAGGCCACCTGGCCGGTCCGTGGCCGAGGAGCCTCCCGATCCCTCCTGATGAGGGGAGATGTATGGCCTTCCAGGAGTGCGGAGGAGGGAGGGGTCTGACCCCGTCCATTCCATCGGTTCTGTCTTCTCCTTGTGGTTCCTTTTTGAAGTGGTCTTCATGTACAACCTATAAGATGTTGGGGCTTCATGGGTAGACCTCTCTATGTGCTCCGGTTCTGGGATCAGACCATTTCTTCTCTTTGCTACGGGTTATAGAGGGTGGACTCTGGATGTGTGACGTTCCCTTATAGGGAGGTCAGAACTAGAACAAGCTTCTCAATGTTCTACTGGTTGTAACGACCATCGTTGTCCAATGCAGTGATGACTATGGGGCATCTTCCAGAGTGAGAACTGAGACCTTGGTGCCGCGTTGACCCTCACAGAGATGGCGTCCCGTCCCCTCGATCACTTGTGTCTTGATCCCACCGATCTCCATGCTGATTAATAATCTTTGTCTTGAGCTGGACTCAGGATTTTTTTTTTCTAGTGACCTGTCTACTGTGACTCCTCACCGAATCATCGACTTTATACTGTTCTCCGGTTATCGGGTGGTGCCATTGTCCTAGTCCAGGACCTTTGTAACTGTTTCACTGTCTTTGTGGTCAATCAGACATTGCTAGAAGTGGGGGAAATGCAGAACGACGGGGGCCCATGACTACCCTGCCCGCTGCTGAGGCATGCTGGGAGTTCTAGTTTTTTTCCATACTGTTTGTAGTGTCACCTCCCAGTATCTACAAGGGTCTTATTTCTGAGGTAACCCCATAATTATCTGCACTGCCCGTAAGATAAAACGTAGCATTGCTGACGGCACATGATGGAGGTGTTCTAGTATTGTAAAGATGATTGTGACTGCAGCTCTACGAGTGACTAGAGCAGTGATGGCAAACCTTTTAGACACCGAGTGCCCAAACAACAACCAAAACCCACGTATTTTTCGCAAAGTGCCGATACGACAATTTAAGCAGTAACTTATTACTTTATGCTCTGTCACGTGTTTAAATTGTATAGGCCCCTGAGGACACCAATAGAGTAGAAGGAAGGAGAAGAAGTTTAGATCATCAATGTATCCTTCTAAGGTCCTGGGCTGCCTGGGACTGCAGGAGTCCGTGAGTCCTGTCTGGCGAACTCTGCTCTAGGGTGATGGCGCAGGTGCCCATAGAGAGGGCTCCGAGTGCCACCTCTGGCACCCGTGCCATAGGTTCGCCACCACTGGACTAGAGTATAATGATAGTGTTGAGTCCGTGAACCTACCCCTTATTACAGTCTAGGCCACCTCAGTGGCGGCACACAGTCTAGGCCACCTCAGCGGAGGGACACAGTCTAGGCCACCTCAGTGGCGGCATACAGTCTAGGAGCCCTCAGTGGTGGGATATAGTCTAGGAGGCCTCAGTGTTTGGATACAGTGTTGAACACTTCAGTAGGTGGATAAATTCTAGTACCGCTTAGTGAATAAACATAGTTTATGACACCTCAGAAGGGGCAAAGAAGTTCCCACCCATCCTCTGTATACATCAAACACAATGGGACACATTTACTTAACCGTCCCTGGCGCGTTCTCTGTTGTGCGTTTTCCGACGAGAATGAACTATGCCGCGATTCAAAAAGATCATGCGCCTGAATTCCTGCATGCGTCGCTTCCCCGATCAGGTTCGCAGGAGTTCACCTTCTTCTTAATGGTGCATGTAAGTGCATGTGTTGCGACAGAATATTAAAGTTAAATCCTGCGCGCAGTCCAAATTAGTCGGATAATAAGACAGCACGATGGCCAGATTTCTGTCGGATAAAAGCCGGCGTGTGCGACAAAATCCCCTTCTAAATTCCTGTCCCAGCCGTGTAATCCCCGAAAATGTCGGAATATTCAACGAAATTGCGGTACGCAGACCCTTAGTAAATAAGCCCCAATATTCCAGCCTTGACTTCAGGTTACCCGATGGTCATTTCTCTGATTGATTTGCTGCAAGAGAATTGTTCTTTGCCACTAACCTGAAATACTATAGTTTTTTATGTTTCCTCATCTCCAGTGAGGAAATTTACCATAAAAATAAGAAATTTAATAGAAACGATATAAATGACAATATTCCCTTCTCTAAGGAAATGTATTTCTAACTTACTGACAATTCCCAGAACTCTGCTATTTCTACCTGAGACATTCACAAATGTGTAACTCCTGATGTAAGGAGAAGATAAATGTGAGAGGCAGAGGAAGACGCTGGGAAGAAGAGGACACAGACTCATATTCACCAGTCACTGTGCAGCCAGGACCTTCATACTGACAGGTAAGTGACACCTGGGTACTGTGATGTCTGGGTGAGGGGTGTCAGGTCCTGTGATGTCTGGGTGAGGGGTGTCAGGCTCCTGTGATGTCTGGGTGAGGGGTGTCAGGTCCTGTGATGTCTGGGTGAGGGGTGTCAGGCTCCTGTGATGTCTGGGTGAGGGGTGTCAGGCTCCTGTGATGTCTGGGTGAGGGGTGTCAGGTCCTGTGATGTCTGGGTGAGGGGTGTCAGGCTCCTGTGATGTCTGGGTGAGGGGTGTCTGGCTCCTGTGAAGTGTCGCTTCCCCGCTCAGGTCCGACAGAGTTCACCATCTTTTTTGTGGTGCATCTTAGGACTTCGGCTTGCAACACAATTTGAACGTTAAATACGGCGCTCGATCCGAATCAGTCGGACCGTCTGATGGCTCGCACCCTAATCTGTGCTGCATGGAAGCAGCTAAGCTGCGCCACAAAGGAGTCGGGTGCACCACAAGCGCAGCGCACACACTTGTTAAATACCTGTTCAGCCAAAGAACGTGCACAGTCCGATAAAAGTGCGACGTGACTCTTAGTAAATGAGCCCCAATATATACAAGGTCCACCTTCTCATCCCAGAGGATCCCAGGCCAGGCTGTTTCTATATGCTCCCCAAGATACACAAAGATGGCAATCCAGGAAGGCCTATTATTTCTGGCATTGGCACCTTGACAGAAAGTATCTCAGGTTGGGTGGAAAATATCCTTAAACCCCTGGTTAGAAATACTCCTAGCTACATCCAGGACACTACTGACCTTTTAAATAAACTCAAGACTGTAGGCCCACTTCCTGATGGTACAATTCTGGCCACCATGGATGTGGAATCTTTATACACTAACATCCCCCATAAAGATGGAATAGCAGCATGCCGGGCACACATGGAGAAGCACAACTTACCAACAGAACTGGTCTCAGATCTCATACAATTTGTGCTCACCCACAACTATTTTTCATTTGGAGAGGATCTGTACCTGCAGTGTATGGGAACATCGATGGGTTCAAGGTGTGCACCACAGTATGCCAATCTTTTTATGGCTGAACTGGAAGGTGCTTACTTATCCACATGCACCACAAAACCCATGATCTATCTCCGTTATATAGATGATATTCTGATCATCTGGACTGCAGGTGAGGAGGCCCTAATTCAATTCCATGAGGGCTACAACAACTTTCACCCCACCATCAATCTGAAACTAAGCTATTCAGACAAGGAGATACACTTTCTGGATACCACCATACAGATTAAAGACAGCCACTTAACCACATCCATATTCCATAAACCTACAGACAGAACGGCCTACCTGAGAAATAGCAGCTTCCACCCCAAACATACCAGACAATCTATCATATACAGCCAGGCCATACGCTACAACCGTATATGTTCAGACAAAAAAGATCTGGAAAAACACCTCCTGGAGCTCAGGTCTGAATTTCTCCAGTTGGGCTACAGACCAAAAGTGACTGATAACCAAATAGGTAAAGCTGCAGCCATCAACAGAGATGATTTACTCAAATATAAGGAGACCCAACAGGAGGCCAGAGTGCCCCTAGTAGTTACTTACAGCCCACAACTGGAGATCCTGCGTCACATTGCCAAGGAACTCCAACCGATTCTGCATAAGGACACAAGATTAAAAGAAATATTTCCAGTCCCTCCTCTCCTATCCTTCCGGCAACCACCAAACCTGAAACAACTGGTTGTCCGGAGTGCCCTGAGACCCCCATCAGAAAATGGTACCTCACCCTGCCTGCAAAGCAGGTGTAAAACATGCCAGCACATCCGCACAGGTGACCAGGTACCTGTACCCCAATCACAGCAGGTACATCAGATCAAGGGGACCTTTACCTGCAGGTCCTCTAATGTGGTCTACCTTATTATGTGTCAGCAGTGTCCAACCACAGGCCTTTATGTTGGAGAAACAGGTCAGAGACTCCATCAACGTATGAACTCACACAGAGCTGATATTAAAAATGAAAGGAAAGATCTGCCAGTGGCTGCACATTTCTCCAGAGAGGACCACACTATGGAAGATTTGCAGATTACTGTTTTAATGGGACATTTTAAGACACAGAGGGAAAGGAAAGAATGGGAGTATAAATTAATGAGGAGATTCAACACCTTGCAAAGTGGTCTTAACATCCATGCCAGCTTCATGACCTCCTACCTCTGACCTAGAGGCCACAAGCAGATAAGAGCCAGGGCTCATGTGTCTCGCCTCATAGGTTTTTAATGTTTTTATTGCCATCCTGTTGTAAATAAGATGTCCCTGTTTTTATCAATCTGTTGTTTTAGAGGTTTTTTTAATATCCTTTGATGATCACTGTTTAGTGTGTATAAAATGCTGTGAATTTTCTGTTTCATGCATAACATCATGTCTGACGAAGAGAACTAGTATTCTCGAAAGCTCACCATCAAATATACTCAGTTAGCCTCAAAAAGGTATCGCCTGATTTCTTCACTCTTCTTCCCCAATATATTAGAAAGTTCTCATAGTTTCTCTGGTTTCTTGGCGTTCACTTGATGCACGGCATCTGCTATGTTTCGGAGTTGCGGCTTCTTCTTCAGGACACACCTGACAACGCGCTGTGAGGCCGATTGGTTTTATGGTTATGTCATGCGGGATGTGAGATCATAAAAGCCTCGGCAATAATAGAAGCCAATATTCTGCTCTGTGGCCAAGGAAATAAGGAAGAGCTGAATGTACTAGAGGACACCTGGACATGGCCGGACATTCAGCTCTGGAGGTTCTAATGCACTTTCCATGTATCCAGACTAGAGATGAGCGAACACACTCGTCCGAGCATTAGCGTACTCGAAACTGCTCGTTGCTCAGACGAATATTTCGCCAGCTTGAGAAAATGGCATCTCCCGCCATTTTGATTTTTGGCGGCCAGAAACAGAGCCAATCACAAGCCAGGAGACTCTGCACTCCACCCAGCATGACGTGGTACCCTTACACGTCGATAGCAGTGGTTGGCTGGCCAGATCAGGTGACCCTGGGATAGACTAGCCGCTGCCCGCGCTGCTCGGATCATTCTGTCTCTGGATGCCGCTAGGGAGAGAGCTGCTGCTGGTCAGGGGTAGCGTTAGGGTGTTCTATTAGCTTACTGTTAGGCAGGAGTGATTCTACAAGATCCCAACAGCCCTTGTTAGGGCTAGAATATTTTTTTTTTCTTTGCTTGTGGCTGGGCTTGCTGGCATTAGTAGTGCATCTACTACCATATTGTGACGAATTTGCAGGGAGACTGGCGAACATTCTATTTAGCTCTTAGTGACACGCATATCCATCTCAAATACCTAAGTGGGACAATTTATTAGGGGTTTGATTGAATTAGGCACAGTCTGACGATTTTTTATTTTTTTTTCAAAACTGAAAGTCATCACAGGCACAGAACAAAATCCTGTTGTGTGCCGTCAGTGTAGGTTAGAAACTAGCCATAGCAATCATCATCATCTACTGTAGTTGCTGTGTGATTTCTTCTGATCGTTTTGTAAAAAAAAAAAAAAACACAAAAGAAAACCACAAAAAAAATTTACGGTTTACACTTTAATTTTGAAAATGTTGAACCCGAGGGCTAGGGGTAGAGGACGAGGGCATGGACATGGGCGTCCAACTACTGCAGGGGTCAGAGGCCGTGGTCCTGCGCGGGGTGAGACACCACCTGCTGATGAGGGAGCAGGGGAACGCCGCAGAGCTACACTCCCTAGGTTCATCATGTCTCAAGTTACTGGGACTCGTGGTAGAGCACTGTTGAGGCCAGAACAGTGCGAAGAGGTGATGTCGTGAATTGCGGACAATGCTTCTAGCCATTTGTCCACCAGTCAGTCTTCCACGCAGTCCACCCATGTCACTGAAATCAGCACTCCTCCAGCTCCTCCACCTCAGCCTCCTTCCCCCAAGTCTGCCCCCTCCCAGGAAAATTTGGCATTTGAACCGGCATACTCTGATCAACTGTTTTCTGGACCCTTCCCAGAGTCACAAACCACTTGTCCGGTTGCTGCTGAGCTCTTTCCCAATGCCCAGGTTTTCCACCGGTCGCAGTCTGTGGGTGATGATGACATTGTTGACCTAGTGGAAGAAGTGTGTAAAGAGGTGTCGGACGATGAGGAGACACGGTTGTCAGACAGTGGTGAAGTTGTTGTCAGGGCAGGAATTCCGAGGGGGGAGCAGACTGAGGGATCGGAGGATGATGAGGTGACAGACCCAAGCTGGGTTGATAGGCCGGGTGAACACAGTGCTTCTGAGACGGAGGCAAATCCTCGACGAGAACAGGTTAGAAGAGGCAGTGGTAGGGCCAGACGGAGAGGCAGGGCCAGAGCTGGTGCATCAGTGCCAAATGTTTCACGTAGTGAAGCTCCCGTGGCGAGGGCTAAATTTTCGGAAGTCTGGAGGTTCTTTAAAGAAACAGCGGATGACCGACGGACTGTGGTGTGCAACCTGTGCCACACCAGGATCAGCAGGGGTTCCACCACTACCAGCTTAACCACCACCAGTATGCGCAGGCATATGAATGCTAAACACCCCACTCAATGGAACCAAGGCCGTTCACCTCCGGCCGGGCACACCACTGCTCCTTCCCCTGTGTCATCTGCTGCCTCTGCTAGTCAGCCCCCTGCCCAAGACCCCGGCCCAAACACCTCCCGTGCGAAAACCACACCTACGCCTCCACGATCCTCTACAGCATCCACCAATGTCTTCATGCGCAGCGTTCAGCTGTCTATACCCCACATCTCCAAATTACTCAGCCTGGAGATGCTGCCCTATAGGCTGGTAGAGACCGATGCCTTCCGCAACCTCATGGCGGCGGCCGCCCCTCGGTATTCGGTCCCCAGCCGCCACTACTTTTCCAGATGTGCCGTCCCAGCCCTGCACCAGCACGTGTCAGACAACATCATCCGTGCCCTGACCAACACCGTTTCTGACAAGGTCCACCTGACCACGGACACGTGGGCACACCGCCCAAGAGCTATTACAGGGCATCACGGCACAGACCGATCTATGGCTGGCACGTTGTCTCCATTGCTACCTCCACACATCATCTCCATAGCTGCCTCCAAAAGTCGTCCATATAGCTGCCTCCATACATCGTCCCCTTAGCAAATGAGCTGTGTAAGGCAGAATTTTGGGTTGTTTTCATGGCTTCCACATCAAACTTGTTAACTTTGTCGCCACCCTGCTGTGTTATCCACAAAATATACTGCCAAACTTTTATCATTTACCGATATTATTTCTTGCGCATCTGTTTACATTCCCCTCACCCGCCATAACCAAGCCAATTACTTAAGAACAGTACTACACTTGATCTTATACAAAAGGTTCTTAGAAGTGTTGTTTGTAGCCCCCGCCTGCTTTGAAAATTATAATTTTTTCAAAGTAAACGCTTCTGGCCCCCAGGCCCATTTTGGGTGGGGAGGAGCCGAGAGACAGGGGCTGGGACAGGCGAAAGCTCGTCTGGCAGTGGACCGCCAGCTCCATCCCAAGATTAGGCAGCCTCAGAGGCATCCATGCATGCTGCCCCTGCTGTTTCCTGTCCATTTTGCCTCCACGATCCTCCACAGCGTCCACCAATGTCTCCATGCGCAACTTTCAACTGTCTATACCCCAGACGCTGGAGCGTGAGAGGATATACAGCACATCATCCCCTTAGCAAACGAGCTGTGTCAGGCAGAATTTTCAGGTGTTTCACCAGATACATAATGGAACTCGGCGCATCTGTCGCCGCCATGCTGGAGACCTGAAGTTTCAATCATAGCAGCGCAATATGGATGCCCCATACTGTCGCTCTTAATCATGGAAGTCGTCTCCATGGCTGCCTCCACATGTCGTCCCCTTATCAAACGACATTTTTCAGGTGTTACACCAGATACGTTATGGAACTTTGTCACTATGTCGCCACCATGCTGTGTTATCGACTAAATATACCGTCAACCTTTTGTTCACATAGGAAATCATTTCAGCGCTTCTTGCTCACCTCCTTTGGTTCCTCTCTGCCACCCATTGGTTTGAAGCCTGAGTCCATTTAGGGTATGTCGCCATGACACTCTCTAGCCTGCCGCTGCCTCTGCATGCCGTCTTCTATAGTGTCAGGGTCAATTATTGGATGTTTTAGATGCTATCTAGCCTCATTCGGTCACTCTGTCATGACAGAGTTGCCCATAATTTTGGCATAATGGTGCGATTATGCAGCCTCAGAGACATCCATGCATGCTGCCCCTGCTGTTTCCTGTCCATTTTCGTGGTGTTTACATCATTTTCTGAGGTTTCCAGGTGTTTGGCCAAGCTTCCCTGTGCAGAGCCTTGGTCCTCTTGAAAAATGCTCGAGTCTCCCATTGACTTCAATGGGGCTCGTTATTCGAGACGAGCACTCGAGCATCGGGAAAAGTTCGTCTCGAATAACGAGCACCCGAGCATTTTAGTGCTCGCTCATCTCTAATCCAGACCTATTATCAGGAAGCGTCAGCACTGGTCTCCTTGGAATCTGTATGTGCAGGAGATATCAGTGTGAAAGCCGCTCATTGAGGTAGAGAAGCCACGTGACTCATGTATCATAAATCCATGTTGTGTTCTCTCTTCCATTAGGGCGAAGAATGAGAAGATCTGTGCTTCTTCTTCTCCTGATACATATAATTTCAGCCGTTGAACATTTGGAGGTTCCTCAGTGCAGCCTGAAGCTGATCAGTGATGTGGAGTCTACCTCAGGTCCAGGAGATGTGACCATCGGAGGGATCATACAACTGTCCACCTCCTCAAAGGCTTCTAATATTTCTCACTCCTCGCAGGAAGTATTACAGTGTGACTGGTAAGTCTCCCTTAACCCCCTGATAACACGGCCAGTATCATTGACTTAACTGTTTTAGTACTTTTCGTTGGTATGTGGAGTTTAATATGAAGGGGACGTTATATTTTTAAAAGGAATATTTTATGTTTTACTCCTACACATATTTATGCAGATAATGCAGATTATGCAGCCCCTTTAGTATATAGCCAGCCCCCTTTAGTATACAGCCATCCCCCTGTAGTATATAGCCAGCCAGCCTCCTTTAGTAGCCAACCAACCCACTTTAGTAGCCAGCCAGCCCCCAGTTTGCCCAGCACTTAAAAAAATAAACTTACATACTCACCTTCGGGTGGTCTCGATGCTCGGCGCGGCTCCTATTTTTTCTTCTCCGCAATGCTCCTGTCCCCATGGCTCCTCTTCTGTCTGCTGTAACAGCCCGCAGAGCCGCAGGCATGCACTCTGCCGGCCGGCGCACACTATGATGCGGACGCTGATGATGTCACAGTGTACGCTGGCCGGCAGAGCGCATGACCCCGTCTCTGCCGGCTGTTACCTCATAGAGAAGACAGAAGAGGAGCGGCGGGCACCGGAGCATCGTGGATAAGACAGAGGAGGAGCCGCGACGAGCATCAGGGGCACCGGAAGGTGAGTATGTAAGTTTATTTTTTTTATTGACTCGTGTCTTGTACGCAGGCCAATGTCCTTATCTGCTTTCCGGCCATCTGTACCGATTTAGTTAGCGCTCTTAGCTGTTACATTTTGTTTTATTTATTTTATATTTTGGACCGGGAGAAGGGGGCTGCCCGCTCCTGAAATGCGTTGTCCATTATTTATTAAGAAATTAAACATCATGTTTAACCATGTAGCGCGTCCGTATATTTCTGGCATTTTCTTCCTTGTCTATATAAGATTAGTTAGAGCAGCAGACACTTAGAGCAAACCAGCCCCTTTACTATAATGGCCACTGTGGGGGCACCATTACTATATTGGCTACTGTGGGGGCACCATTACTAAATCGGCTACCGTGAGGGCACTATGACTATATTGGCTACAATGTGGGGCACTATGACTATATTGGCTACAATGTGGGGCACTATGACTATATAGGCTAGTGTCGGGGCAGTAGGGGACTACTTTGGGGAGACTGTGAATATATTGACTATTCTGGGGGCACTGATATCATATTAGATACTATGGGGGAACTGATACTATGTTGGATACCATAAGGGCACTGTTACTGTGTTGGCTGCTGTGGGGACACTATGACTATATAGGCTACTGTCGGGGCACTGTGACTACATTGGTTACTGTGGTTATTATATTGGCTACTGAGGGGACATGACAGTGATCTCTACCTGATTAACAAAACAGTCATACATTTAGAAGAAGGTGCTAAAATGTTTGTTTTCTATATATGGAAGAAGCTGGCATGGCAGCTAGGGGGAAACAAATGTTGAATCCTCACATGTGAGGCACCAGATTTACAGTAAGTGCTTTTATTACCCATGAGCTCATACATTTCCAGCCTCTCCCCTGTGCTTTGTTCTGTATCTATGTCGTGATCTTGGTTCTTGTGGTAAGCTTGGTTATTGTCCTGTATCTATGTAGTGATCTTGGTTCTGGTAAGGTATTCTTGGGCGAGTCCTCAACGAGAACAGGTTGGAAGAGGCAGTGGTGGGGCCAGACAGAGAGGCAGGGCCAGAGCTGGTGCATCAGCGTCAAATGCTTCACATAGTCAAGCTCCCGTGGCGAGGGCTAGATTTTCGGAAGTCTGGAGGTTCTTTAAAGTAACAGCGGATGACCGACGGACTGTGGTGTGCAACCTGTGCCACACCAGGATCAGCAGGGGTTCCACCACTACCAGCTTAACCACCACCAGTATGCGCAGGCATATGAATGCTAAACATCACCCACACACCCAAGCCTTCAACAACCACATCTCCAAATTACTCAGCCTGGAGATGCTGCCCTATAGGCTGGTAGAGACCGAGGCCTTTCGCAAACTCATGGCGGCGGCCGTCCCTCGGTATTCGGTCCCCAGCCGCCACTACTTTTCCAGATGTGCCGTCCCAGCCCTGCACCAGCACGTGTCAAACAACATCATTCATGCCCTGACCAACGCCGTTTCTGATAAGGTCCACCTGACCACGGACACGTGGACGAGTGCTGCCAGGCAGGGCCACTATATGTCGCTGACGGCACATTGGGTTAACTTGGTGGAGGCTGGGACCGAGTCTGACCCTGGGGCTGGTCATATACTGCAGACGCCGAGGATTGCGGGGCCTACCTCGGTCCAGGTCTCTCAGGCTATGCCTTCTCCTCCTCCCACCCCACCTCCACCTCCTCCTCCGAATTACCATCGGTGGGTATGGCGCCATCAGTCGGTAGCTATAGGCACAGCAGCAGTGCCGTCGCTAAGCGACAGCAGGCAGTGCTCAAACTGCTGAGCCTAGGCAATAAAAGGCACACCGCCAAAGAGCTATTACAGGGCATCACAGCGCAGACTGATCTGCGGCTGGCACTGCTGAACCTGAAGCCAGGCATGGTTGTGTGTGACAACGGCCGTAACCTGGTGGCGGCTCTGCAACTCGGCAGACTGACACATGTGCCATGCCTGGCCCATGTGTTAAATCTCATAGTTCAGCGGTTCCTCAAGACATACCCGTCCTGGGCAGGGGGCTGACTAGCAGAGGCAGCAGATGACACAGGTTGGAAGAGGCAGTGGTGGGGCCAGACGGAGAGGCAGGGCCAGAGCTGGTGCATCCGCACCAAATGTTTCACATAGTGAAGCTCCCGTGGCGAGGGTTAGATTTTCAGAAGTCTGGAGGTTCTTTAAAGAAACACCGGATGACCGACGAACTGTGGTGTGCTACCTGTGCCAGACCAGGATCAGCAGTGGTTCCACCACTACCAGCTTAACCACCACCAGTATGCGCAGGCATATGAATGCTTAACACCCCACTCAATGGAACCAAGGCCGTTCACCTCCGGCCAGGCACACCACTGCTCCTTCCCCTGTGTCATCTGCTGCCTCTGCTAGTCAGCCCCCGGCCCAAACACCTCCCGTGCGAAAACCACACCTTCGCCTCCACAATCCTCCACAGCATCCACCAATGTCTCCATGCGCAGCGTCCAGCTCTCTATACCCCAGACGCTGGAGCGCAAGATGAAATACAGTGCAACTCACCCACACGCCCAAGCCCTCAACGTCCACATCTCCAAATTACTCAGCCTGGAGATGCTGCCCTATAAGCTGGTAGAGACCGAGGCCTTTCGAAACCTCATGGCGTCGGCCGCCCCTCGGTATTCGGTCCCCAGCCGCCACTACTTTTCCAGATGTGCCCTTCCAGCCCTGCACCAGCACGTGTCAGACAACATCATCCGTGCCATGACCAACGCCGTTTCTGACAAGGTCCACCTGACCACGGACACGTGGACGAGTGCTGCCGGGCAGGGCCACTATATATTGCTGACGGCACATTGGGTTAACTTGGTGGAGACTGGGACCGAGTCTGACCCTGGGGCTGGTCATATACTGCCTACGCCAAGGATTGCGGAGCCTACTGCAGTCCAGGTCTCTCAGGCCTCCTATGCCTCCTGCTCCTGCCACCCCTCCTCCACCTCCACCTCCGAATTACCATCCGTGGGTATGGCGCCATCAGTCGGTAGCTCTAGGCACAGCAGCATTGCCGTCGCTAAGCGACAGCAGGCGGTGCTTAAACTGCTGAGCATAGGCGATAAAAGGCACACCGCCCAAGAGCTATTAAAGGGCATCACGGCGCAGACTGATCTGTGGCTGGCACCGCTGAACCTGAAGCCAGGCATTGTTGTGTGTGACAACGGCCATAACCTGGTGGCGGCTCTGCAAATCGGCAGACTGACACATGTGCCATGCCTGGCCCATGTGTTAAATCTCATAGTTCAGCGGTTCCTCAAGACATACCCCTATCTG